>OW203766.1:14726124-14856618 GCA_934045905.1 Leuctra nigra | reverse complement strand
CACAACCAACTGGTCAGCTGGCTTTTACCATGTGCAATAGAATATCGTGTTTCTTGGTATCAGATTAAGACAGACTGAAAAATGCACTGGACTAGATTCATATCCAAGTCCTTTTGCACACTTCACTGTCTGTTGATTTGTATTCAAGGACTGTTGGGTAATTACCATGACTATTTTTATTAGGAAGTTATATAAATATTATTTATAGAATATAAGATTTTACTATTATGAGTCATATAAAACTTACTGATTATAATAATGTACACATAATTGTTACTAACGGCATACATTTATTTTATTTGCACACTTGTTTCAATAAAAATCTGAATTCATAAGACAAAAACAGTAACCTAAATTCAAACTAATGCAATAAGTCGGTGAAATCTTGAAAATATTCAAATAAACGTTCCATGAGCTAAAGTTAGGGGCAAATTTAAAACTTGTTAATATAATTAATACAAAATATGCTTTAATCAGGTTATATTAGACGTTATACTCATGATTTTCAAATGATTTCAATGCACATGTGAATACTATTTTACTATTATGAATCATATAAAATTCACTGTAATAATGCACAAATAATTGTCACCAACTATTCACTTCATTTGAACAGTTGTTTTAAAAAATCTTAGTTCATATGACAAAAACAGTTACCTACATTCAACCTACAGTAGTGGCAACTTGAAAATATTCAAATAAAAACTCGTTTATAATTGATAAAATCCATGCTAATTATCTGGTTATATTTGAAGGTATACTTGTGATTTTCAAGTGATTTCAATGCACGTGTGAGCGATGTTCCTCTGCGGATGTACAGAGATCTTCTCAAGACTCTCGAGATGAGAGTGAAAGTGAAGAAGGTACGTGGGAGATCTTTGTTCTCGACCTCTGATACTCAGGCCAGCACGTTCTTCCGCAGGCTGCATGGTTACCATGGTTACTCAGCCACCAATTACAGGGAGATTACAGGCGGCGGACAAATCTTGGTCACTGAACCACAATAGTAGTAATGACGAATGTGTTTGTAGAAGTACACAGTTCTTGGACAAAAACTATTCATTTTGCTACTGAAGATGAAATTAAGACGGCTGGGTAGTGAGAGTTTTTTAATCGATTTTTATCAATATCTTTTACCAATGTAATTGTTAACAAAATAAGGCTTTGTACGCGTCTTCAGAACTGCAGTGCGATTGTATAACTTCTTAGCCGAGATAATGGATCGTTATCTATACCAATTGATGAAAGTAATTTAGCCTATCAGAAGGTTCGACTTCCTGAGATAAATAATGTGATTATATTTCATATCCTCGTAGCTTTTGCACAATTCAAATGGTAAACAATGATATTAATAGTTTACTTTCATCAATTGGTATAGATAACGATCCATTATCTCGGCTAAGAAAGTTATACAATCGCCCTGCTGTTCAATGAAAATAATTTCATAGCTTGGAATAAGTTATTAGTTTTATTTAACAGATGTTTAGTACCATAATTTTACTAATTTTCGGGCACTATACATCTGCAGGACAAAGTAAATCAATGAATTATTTTCATTGAACAGTTCTGAAGACGCGTACAAAGCCTTATTTTGTTAACAATTACATTGGTAACAGATATTGATAAAAATCGATTAAAAAACTCTTCAATGTCAAACTCACTACCCAGCCGTCTTGTTCCTACATTTTCCAAAAATGAGGCCTTCTAGAGTTGCGTACTACATAAAAAAAAGCATCCAACAAACAGCTGAAACGGTTACAAGAGAAAAACAGTTGTTTTGCATCACATTTTGGTTGAAACTTCTTCTGAAGTGAGCCAAAACACTGTTTTTCTCTTCTATAATCACCTTTGTTTCTACATCTGTTCATGATACCTGCTGCTTTATCTTTAACGTGTGTATGAAGTACATTAGCGATGGCATGTTGCATTAAATGATTTATTTTGCACTTACAATTTTTGCGTGCAAATAATGCAATCTTATTTCACACAAAAAAACGTACAACACAAACTATTTAAAAAATTACCCGCGGGTATAATAAACAAGTTGTTCAATTTTATTTCCATCCAATTAGCAAAAGTAATTCAAGTATGGTGTGAAAATCACGATAAAATCAAGATGAAAATATAGTTCAAAGCACTCGAAATGAATATTGCAGTATCTATCATTGCATCAACTACATATAATGCAGCTGTCCCAACCAGTTACACGTTACAGTTAACAAATGCATATTACTCGTATGTCCACTTTCAGTTTTATCCACTGCATGTTGATGCCCTGCCCCTGCTTATAGCCACGTAGGAGAAAGTTGTTGTAAGAAGGTGTGTGGGTTACTCAATACCACTTTGACAGCTTATGTGGACGTGTTTTATCAGAATTATATGTGGTCGATGTATAACATGCTTTGTCTTGTGGTAAAAGTATACACAACTCTTTCGTTTTACAAGGTTACTGTTCTTAGTTGGATGTTCAAATTTAAATTTATCTTGTACAGGATAATACACTCAGATATGAATAATATTAAAATAAATATAACTAATATGTAAGACGTTGGTCCATGGACTCATTTTTAAATGTATTAAACTTTTAATTTAGTATAAAGCTGTATCTAAATAACGAGAGCATGGAAATTGAATCTACAAAAATGGGCTCCTTTTGGTAAAGTAAATAAGCTTTTTAACATACTTTAACTTGGAAAAAGTACAATTTTAACTCTGCATTCGTGAATTGGGGGTTATTTTTGTTTCAATGTAGACTTTTTACAACCAAAAAATTGTTAAAACGTATAAATACCCCGTAAAAATTGAGGTAAATTTAATTTGATTTTACTCCACTTCTCTCGTTGTACAAAAAATGGATGTCATGAGATTATGTTTTAATTTTTGAACAGATTTACTTTGAATTACAAGAGCTTATAGCTTAGATACAAGATCGTAGACGTAGTTATTTTGATTTTATTACCTTTATCACCGTTTTACCTGGCACATCGTATATATTACCACAGCTACACTACTGAAAAAACCTTTTAAAGTAGTCACTTAAATCTTGGCCTATTAAAATACCTTTTGTTCAAGTTTTAAATTCATGACTCATTAAATTCTTTACTCTGCTTCAATGAATACTCTTGTCAGGCGAAGAGTTTGATCGGTGGACAGAGAAAAAAAACAGCAAATAAATTCTTTCGCAGTCCCCAAGTACACAGGAGTTAACGGTATGGCTGAATAGCTAGATAAGGTCAGTGACTATGGACGTTGTCAGGTCTGGTCGCAGCTAGTGATCGGCAAGCACAGTTTGGTTCGCATCTCACGATCACAGATCGCGGCCAGAGGAGCAACATTTTGGATGCTGCGCATGGAATTTAGGGAATGAGAAATTACGAGTCCTTTGTTGTGTCAAGACCAAACGTTTTGTTGAAGAAGAGATCGGTGGAAAAAAAATATCGAACATGCTCCACATTTGACTTTTAAAATCGGCTCAGGGATATCAAAACGTTGCCGGTTATTTTTCAAATAAATTGTACAGCCGTCTCGTTATGTCTGATAAAAGAACAATAAGTGACAAAACCAGTCTTGCAACTCATACAAATATCTATATTTTAGGCAACTTATACTAAGTCTGTGTACGACTATGGTAGTCGCGATAGGGGGTAAGCTTTATAAGGACACATAGAGGTGACAACAGGGAAAATGTAAATTGAGAAGTGATTTTAATTAAAACACAACAAACTCTTGGACAGACTAAAGGTATCGTCACGAATATAAAAATTTAAAATATAAAATAACACACCTATTTCGGAGATGTTTTGGTCTCCTTCATTGCAGCAAAACATTAGAACAGTGATTTTGTTAAATTTAAAATAAACCAGAAACAATAAATATGTTGGTCACTCAAAAATCATTTTCAAATTCATTATACCTATACTCCCATTATAAATATTTTGAGTTTATTTTTGCGTTATGCCAAGGTAGTTGCCTCTGCATTACATGTCTGATCCAACAAATCAAATATTTTGTTTTATAATTTGTGCATGTGATTTTCAAAAAAAATTAAAAAATTGTGTTCTCACATTATTTTGAAACATATTTTTTAAAACCATTACAAATTATAATCATATTTCGGTTCATTTAAATACCAACACCCAACTGCAAGTTGCTCTAAACTCTCCCCTAGGAGTTAATTTGTCCGCGTTGCATCTGGACTGTCGACCCCTGAGCCAGCCGCCTGATCTGCTATTCACCTCGCCGCGTGATGAATCACCCTGGTCCAGTCTCGGAGGCTGCGTGCATTCATCGAGATACATCCAACACGCCATCAACGAAATAAAACACCGACAAGAATCCATAAAATTCCGCCTCAGTGTCTGCATTAGAGCAGCTTTAGTGCGAGATGTTTTGCTGCATCGGGTATAATTTCCTCTAACTCATCGGTAAGAACATTCTATTTGACTTCTATGTATGTAACTTCTTCTTACACATGCTTTTTATTTCTTCCCGACTTCTCAAATGATCAGTCGTTTAAATATGAATCAAATTCGAACCACGTAAAAACAATTTCTCTACATTTTATAGAAGTTTAGATTTTCTAGATGCGTCATTTTCAAAAAGTATTTCTCTAAAGAAGACTCGAAAGTGAAATTTATATTAATTGTGAATAATTTACGTCCTTTGTTGTGAAATCATGACCCATGAATTTCGGGACCGATTTTGAAACATCTCAAGCAGAGAGAATAAAATTCACTTTCTTGCCTTTTAAAGAATATATTTTATATTTATAATGACACATTCCATTTCATGATGCTTCGCTAGGAAATAACATTCTCATGGCCAGCAAATTCGAAGTCTGGACTTCATGAATGTATTACCATGAGTGATTGAACCCACCTCTCGAAAATTTAAAAAAATATATTACTTTGCAATTTTTTGCAAATTGTCTTTACATTCATTTTCGAAATGAAGCGTGGTAGAGATGTAGTAAATTACCCATGTCAAATTGCAGAGTTGACCTCAGGTGACCTCTATCTGCGTTGGAAATCGCGGCGGAGCTTTGAGATGGTAGATAAGCTGGCTGGCTGAGTGATAGAGGATTTCTCAGCAAAGCATGTTCGTTACTGCTCGCACTAAACTGTGCTGTCATTAGAGTCTCACATGATAGTGCCATGTGTGAAGGAAATGCGGTTCTCTTTAAAACACCGCGGACTATAAAATTGTCAGAACTTAATCTTGATCTTCTCTCGTCAATAAATTAATATTTTACACATTTTTCCCTGTAACAATAAGTTTAATAAGTTCAGTAAGTTCAGGGGAAGGCTAATTTTGCGATTGTGAAAATCTCGTCGAAAAATACAATATCTCAAATCTGCTAAGTTGTAGTAAATCCGCTATTTACTTTTTTGAAAAATGAAATGTTGTCTCCTTAAAATATTACAAGATGTGATAGGTTGTCTTGAAATTAGAATAAGAATATCTTACGTTCAGATCAAATTATTAAAACAAGTTATTAACTTCTTGAGGAACTAATTTGTTGTGCCAACATTATAGTCTATCTTCAGCGATACGGTCACATATCCAAAAAATGATGGAGACGTCTTAATTGGCTATCCTTCCCCTTAACTCCCGATCAGATAGCGACGATCACCCAGTATGATAATTGTGCGAAGTATTTGGCCAAGGGACGGATACGTCTAATGATGGTCTCCCACTAAGAATGCAGAATCTACCAACAAGGAAGGCACAAACATCTCCGGGCAAAACCTCTTGCCTTGTCAATGATCCGAAATCTAGACGAATATTTACCCAATATGTTCGAGCCGGTAAGTAAGTATAAGGTGTGCAAAAACTAAGACATAATTTATTTCAGAAGTAAATCCGAGAATTCATGATTTCTTCATGATCATGAGAAACGTGCAGAAGCGGAATTGCACAAATAATCGCCAAAAATGAAAATGATTACGAAAGTTTCTAGTTAAAAATAAATTGTGAAATGTTAAAAAACATAATATTTCACTAATGTTGCGACTTTTGAACCTTACTACAACTATTATTTCAATATGTATTCTAGAATAAATTTATATTGTAGATCCAAACTAAAATCTTTCAAAATACATAAATTAATTTATTTTAGATACCTATATTTCATAAACTATAACTCGCATTGTCTTTTCTCACAACACTACAACAAATTTGTGTACCTCTTGTAGCGGTCAATCCGATTAAACCCCGATAAAAGTTAAAACAACCTCTAAAAACCGTTCCAAAAGACAAACATCAGATTTCCTCGCTTCACCCAGCGTTGAAATCTCCGCGTGAAAATCGCTGCACTGGAGGGCGTGTTTTAATGCACACACAAACGCATTAGCATACGATGATCGGGTACACTCGGGTCGCATGTGGGTGATCTGAACCAGGCCGTACCTCCTCGGGCAGAATATTGATCAGTTCTTTACAAAGATACATGCTGGGATGCTGTAGTGATTGACATAGCAAACAGCGTGGGTTGGAGGTAAATGGTGTTCGTACTTGGCACTGTTTTGTACAGTTAGTTCAATGTTTTTAAAGTAATTATCACGAATGCCAAGTTTTTTGGTGACAATCATTTGTTTTTTTTAAATGGTGGATTCCATGTATAGGATTCATTCGAAGCCCACATAAATTAAGTCATACAAAATTCCATCTTCATACGAATCAATGTTTTAAACCAATACTCAGAGTTATTTTTAAAGCAAACTCGGGAAAAATTATGAAAATTTACTTCAAAATAGTAATTGTATATTATCTTAGATTGAAGAATATACCTAAATTTTAGATTAACAAGTTGAATAAATCAGTTAAAATATGCTACATTTATATTAAGAACTGCGATTGTAATTCATGATACAAACAAAACTCTGGTTTTTAGATCCCATGCCAAGAAAAGCGATATGATATAATATCCGTTTTAATCAATTCATCATGCTTCTTTTAAAATTAAAAATAAATATTAATAGGTATCTGACTAATCTGAATTTACTCGAATACTCCCATAAAATATTCTATTCTTATTTATTCTATTCACGGTGCATGAGTCTCAGAACCATCGAACTATTTGAATAATAAAACCAGCTCGATGTTTTCACACGGTACATAACAAAGCTTTAAGAGGGCGGATCGAATTAGTCGATAAATATCCCATCAGAATCCTATACCGACCACCTAGTCATCGATAATAGTTCTGTTTTACATTCCCACTGCACTTCTTCTACATCTCGGACTGCATTCTGCCTCCGGGGCCGTGTAAGAAATTCTCTTCCGTCTTTCGGATTTCACGCACGTCTGTGGTCGCTCTGCCAGGTCCGGGTGGAAGTCAGGAGGGAAGTCATATTTCACATCAGACTTCGGAAGAAGAGAATAGCGCTTTGCTGAACCGTAGAAGAGTGGATGCTGTCCAATTGATTGCGTCAAATGTATTAAGATTATTAGTACTTAACGTGTCAATTGTCTCTTCAGACATCACGTGCGGAAAATTTGTACCTAGGTAGACATTTGCATCTAATCCAAGGGTAATTTGCTATATTTCGAACGGGAAATTTGCAAAAATTGTGCTAGACACGTTTCAGAAGACTCAGAAATAACGGTTTCAATAAATAATACGATGATTTAATAAAAGATGCATATAAGATGGTTAATTTTGATTTAAATTCAATAAATTAGTCATGCAAGTTTTGAAACTATCAGTACCTATATAAATGTACATTCCTACATTGGTATGATCTTAATATAATATATTATTGATATATTGAAATTTATTTGTTTGAATAAACAATTAATTTTAAAAAGATAAACAAAACAGGAAGAAATACCTCAATATCTACAAAGTACTCGTATAACAATGCAAGTATTTCTAATGAAATTACAAATCCAAATAACCATCAATGATCTAGCTAGCACTTGAAATAACTCTTTGGATCAACTCAGTACAGAGGTTGTCGCCAAGTAGACGTGTGTCATCAAAGTCGTTGCCATCTTGCTCCTGATACCACTGGAACATCTATTGTCCGTGTTTATTCATCCACTAAGCAGTGACTACTCTGCGATCACGGACAGGTGGTCCTCGCGCAGCGGTGGATCACCTCTCATCGACTCCATTGTTGCCAACAATGCCACTACCGTTCGGCAACAATGACCACCGTTTCAATTCTTCAAACTGTCACAAGTAACGTTCGATTCTGTGGATATTTGAAGTGGAATTGGAATACGATTGTTGATTTGATTCAGACATCACGCAGCAGAAGAATTTGATTAGGCATTACTATTGACTCAAGAATTCAGGACAATCTATATCCAAACATAATAACATCGGGTACCTTTTTATTTGTCTGAACCAACTATTTATTTTCTTCGAAAAACAAAAAAGTATGAACAAAAAGTGCAAGTAGTGCTTTTATTTTATTTTTAAAAATATGTAAAAAAAATAGTCAATTATTGCTCCAAATGACCTCCAAATAGTAACTTGCAATCGTAAACCCTGACTCAATTATTTGTTGATAAGAGGATTTCTACATCAAATAATTGAGCCACTGCGATGAAATCTCAGTTGACCTTTTGATGGTGTAATTTCAGCTCATTCTTTTAGAGTAAATCCTTGGAAATTCATCATTTTCAAGCAAATCGAAGTATGGATCCACGGAATCGATGCATAAAAATTATAATTTGTTCTGTTGTTCTTGATAATTCGAAACTATTACAGCAACCAAATGAAATTATCTGTCACTGTCTCACTAATCTATTGTCTCGCTGATCAAATGTTCCGCACTCGTCACACAGCCTCCCGTGATGTCTTTTTAATGGAAGCAATTTGGGCGAGCGTCGCTAGATTTATACTGTAAAATAAACGTTACTTTGTCACTCTTGAAAATCAAGATGCCCGAAGCCACTGAGACAGAAAAGCCGCTCATTTTACTTGCCGGAAGATTCTTCCGACTGATGACTTGCGTATTACAAGAGTTCTCATACCTTTTATGTGAACACTAAATTAGGCTACGCTTTATTAAAAAAATTTAAAACCAATGAAGTACTACTCGTTTAGAAATGTATTATTTTGAAAAGGGAAAAGTGGCACCGAATTAAATTGTAGTCCGCCAACTCTCTCAATTGTAATCGGTATAATGTGTGGTATTACTCATCATTGTGTGTTGCTCCGAATTTCACGCTTCTCTCAAATGAGTTTTTATCATCGCATCTCAAACATTCTGCCTAATTAGATGGGCTCTTAACAAATCATAATTAAATTCTGTGTGTAGGTGCTGAAAGTTTCTGGTGTAGTTGGCACACGAGATATGATTTGGAACGAATATAACAATGGAAGAGTTCTCTATGTTCTAAGGTTGAAATCTAATTGGAATAGAAAAGTTATTTTATCAGCACAAATATGGAGTGAGAAATTCTGTCCAGAAGTGGCTGAATCTATTCGAACAAATAAGCGATACGTGATGGAGCCACTTCTGGCAGGAAAATTTTTAGGTGCACTTTTTTGTTTTGATGTTCGTGTTTCCACAAGGCAGTGAAAAAGTAGAAACAAATGAACTGTAGATTTAGTTACAAGTTTACTTTTTCAGCCATAACAAACAACTAAAGCAAATTTTATATATTTTATTTACATAAACAAAACCCTTTACAACCGCCATTATCGTAGTACCAAAGAATCCACCAGAGGCCAGTCGTGTTCCTTATTTTCTCGAATAACAAATGAGGGCAGGAGACAAGATTTGCACAAGAAATTGGTGGATTATCGACCAGAAAAAATTACAAAATATTGACACATTTTTTCAGGTACCTACTATAACAAAAATACTTTTATGTCAATAAAAATTATAATATAAAAAATTGTTTTTTGATAAATTATATTATAAATAATAATTATTTAAAAATTTGTAATTTAAATAATACTTATGCTGTAATTGTACGAATAAAATGTTAGATTCATTCACTTGGAATAAATGATCAGTTATGGTGAGATCTTCAAAAAGATCAGCCCAAGCAAATAAGACGTGATCACGTCTCCTGGACCTTTTATGCTTACGGTGGAAGAAAATATGTCGTCTTTGAATACCATGTTGGTAGTAAGGTTTTTGAACCATACACTTTTTATGTATCATTTCCAGTCTTATTGAAATCAAGTCATTCGAAATGACACCCATTAGTGCTAATGCCAAAGCACTATAGATACAAATTATAATTAGCTCAAAGTTACAGTTTTTTCGTATTCCAGAAGCTAAAAGGTTCTCTACAACATCTTAATAAATCTAATAATAACTATCAAGTCATAAAATTTGCATTTCGTTGCGACTCTAGCAATTTTAATTCATTTACTTTTTTACATATACTTTGAATGTTATGCTAATCGTTGTCTTCATTAATATGTCATCTTTAATTGCGCACTTCAACTTGTTTCCTTTAGAATAAGATTTAAAGGACAAATAGTGAGTAATTCCTATGTAGAAGCATAGAGTGAAACAACTTGACCTTACGTGTAAATGATGATAGAGCCGACCTGACAACGGAAGCAGCACAAACCCATCATTTAATTTATCTTGGCTTTGTTAGAAACGCACCTCGTGCTCGACCTTGTGTTTCGGTAACAATGGACTAATTGCAAGAACTTTTGCTTTTTAAGCAATAGGTACTTTGTTAGTGTTAACGAACCATTCTGATTTGATATGTACATAAACAATAGTACAAATCTAATAGTAATAATTCTATTGTTATTTTATTTTTATTCTAGTGTTGTAAAATGTAAATCAGATTAAAGATATTTGAAAGATTGTTCTAGAGCCCCGCCGAGAGGTTTTTTATAAATATATTTATCAATAACAATCGGCCAATTGTATTGTTCTTTTGACTTCCTTGATGTCCACTGACCGAAGACAAGCCCCATACATTGTTGCATTATGCATCAGTTATTGTCGGCCATACTGTTTCAAAACACTAGCCCGGAGCCATTATGCATTTATCAGTATTACTTGCAGTATTACATGCTATTTACAAAATGGTGAGATTGTATGTACAATGTAAGTACTATTGAATGTTACATAGTTTCAATTGTCTTATAATAAAACATACGAAACGCAAAATAATTTTTTCTAAATTGATGATATTTGACAAAGGATAAATTTATCAAGTAAAATATTTGTACTAGGAAAACGCTCAGTGTAACGCGTTGATGAGCGAGCACGGGTACGTGCAAATTCTCGAACCGGAAATGCGTACACAACGCACAGAAAACATATACAACCATAATGAATTGATTATGATTAGTGCTCGAAGTAGGAATTAAATAGTGGCGGTATGGTAACATAAGAATACCACGTGCGGGGGGGGGGGGGGGGGGGGGGGGGTACGATATTAGATGAGGGTCCAGATTCCAGAATTACACTGACGTTAGTTAGATTAGTCTTTTACCTTGATGAAACAACTAAATTAAATAATGAATTTTATTTTGTCTTGTAGTGGATGTTCATAGTTCATAGTTATGCTTGAAATATGCAGTCAAAAGATAACCATGAAATACGAGTAAATTAGAATCTAAAATTACGTAAATTTCCAAGAATATCTGATTTTAAGCATTCCGTTTTTTCTGAGAAGTAACGATATGAAATCAAATGTGTAAAGAAGTACTGGTATACCATACCGTCCCATACCGGCCCACTTCGAGCACTGATTATGATATCAACTTAAAAGTAGGTATATGCTTTTCATCGAAACTTTAAAATAGCATCTAAGCACCTGGTTCATAAAGCAAATCAGAATCAATTCAATTGGCACTGGAAAACATTCATTTCGATACTTCATTACTGACAGATATTAAAAATGTCAATTAGTTCATACGTTCTTAACTGATTGGGATGAAATTTTGTAAAATAAGAGACAATATTGGTCTTAATGATCATGCAAAATATGAGTTTGATCAGAATTATCGAAGACCGTTTTCATTTTTCAGCCTATCAGGAGATATTTATTTAAATTTTAACCAATGAATGGATTTCAAAAAAAATATGGTGTGCAAACAAAGAAGGTTGGTTTTACATGTGTGCAAAATTTCAGCTCGATCAAAGAAAAACTCTGACCTATATAGCCAAAATATGATTTTGATCAGATTTATCGAAGACCAGTTTCATTTTTCAACCTACCATCAGGAGATGTTTATTTAAATTTTAGCCAATTAATAAATTTCAAAAAAAATTAGGGTCTGCAAACAGAAAAGTTTGTCTCTACATGTGTGCAAAATTTCAGCTCGATCGAGGAAAAACTCTAGACATGTATAGCCAAAATATGAGTTTGATCGGATTTGTCGAAGACCATTTTCACTTTTCAACCTATCAGGAGATGTTTATTTAAATTTTAACCAATCAGTAGATTTCAAAAAAATTAGGGTCTGCAACGCCCAGAGAATGTCCAAACACGTGTGCAAAATTTCAGCTCGATCGAAGAAAAACTCTGACCTGTATATCGTCAGTAACAGAAAAAAACAAAAACAAAAAAAAAAAAAAAAACAGAGGTCCGTGCCAAATGAGCCAAAAGGAGACGCTCGCTTCGCTCGCTCAATAATAATTTTCGATTACAGTTAAAATAAAATAAAACTTTTTATACAACGATCGGATTATTCTGAAAGATAAAATAAATTTCGACAATCGTACATTTATTGCAGTTTGTGCGAATAATTCCCAAGCAGAAGAGTCCAAAGACCTCTCCACACCAAAACCACTTTCCCAAATCATCCAATTACTAAAAACACACGAGAAAAAGAAATCGACACTATAACTCTAAAAAATATCACAGAGTTCATGACCTGACGCTTGTTATACAGGTGCCCGGTCAACGAACATTCCATTTCCACTTTCAAGATAATTGAAATTGCACTTAGAGGTACCAGATGGTCCCAGCCACTAATATCTGGAAAAAATAAACACTTTCCCCACGCAACCTCCGTCGGTTCCGATCGCTCGGCCAACTCGCTGTATGCAAACCGATTCAGGCCGAGGTCGGCCAACTTTCACATTTATTCAAACCGAAAGATCAAATCTATCTGGAGCTAGAGTTTTATAATTACAATTGAATGACTTTTAGCATTCGCAGATGCAATCAGAAACGGTCGGTGAGATAAGTTGTAGTAGTTGTTTAACTGGATTTGCATTTAGACACATGTTCTCGTGTAGATATTGCAACTAAATGGAATGTTTTCATACTAAACCAATTTTTACCAGTTGAATACATTAAAAACAGAGACATTATAATGCTCAATGCTCATTATTAGAGCACAGCAATAGATTTATGTTACGCTATCTCTTTTCATTATCTATAAGTAAGATTGTTCCCTGATCAACCTGAAATTGGGATCATCTCATGAATCATCCATATGATTTTGAACGCAATCCTCAGATTGGCTGAAAATGTAAAATTGTCTGTGTGTACGATCAAGATAAAATTTTGGACTGATATCGCTTGGTTATTTACATAGGTAATTTTTTTTTATTTCTTTCATAAGTATTTCGTTCCTATATGCCTATATTAACTCTCCTACAACATATTATATTGCAAATACAAGTACTCATTTATAAACGCCTCCATCCATTCCAAAGTAAGCATTTCTAACGACTCTTTCGTGATCATATAAAATTACAATAACACCTCTTCAACTGTCTCGACTATTAATGCATGCAATTCTCATCAACCGACTTAATGAGTCTAACATCAACATGTGCCCGGAGTGCGTTGGACTGACGACGCCTCCACAAACCGACGCTCACGCACGACGCCTCCTCCTATTGGCTAACTGCATCCATACCGCTCGTCTCTGCCTCCAAGGCTGAGAGAAAACCAGTACGTCCTTGTCTCCGTGAATCCGTCAAACCAGTATATTTCACGTAGGCTCGGAGTTTTATGTTAATTGAGGAAGACGCTAAGGTGAATACCGTAACGTAAACATATGATTGAAGATGAGTAAACATGATTTGTTGTGGGAGTTGGTTACAGATGTGGGTTTCGAACAAGAATTAATAAAATAAAAAAAACTCAAAGGCAACAATAGCGTTATACGAACGTTTGTTTGATATGGTTGTTGGAGCAACCGGGAATGCAGTTTTCGTAATTTGCACACCAGGTGTGCAAGTAACGGAGTTTTTCTTCTACTCATTATCATTTATTGTTATTTCATTAGGTTTGTGATTATTAGAATTCGCGGCGGCGATCCGAGAATACAATGCGACTTCCTTTCACTTTCGCTGCTTACGAACAATGAATGAATGAACTTCCTTCGATTTGCGGATGATTGAAAATTAAACGCTCCTAGTTTTCTGCTCGAGGGAACTTTTGATTTTTACAATCATCTTCAACAAGGTCGAAACGAATGTCGAGATGAGCCACTTTTAATCTCATTACATAGATCATGATTTGATATTGAATGATGTACAGAAGTTTTCTTGTGGGAAACATAGTTATGATGAGTGAAGATGGAAGGAAATTCGCAGGAAGCGAATTGTGTGGTCCATAACTTTTTTAACGATCATTAGGAAGGAACTGTGCAGCGTAGAGTGGAATTAAAATCTGTTTTTTAACATCTTCATTATTTCATGAACTCTTTGATGATTACCTCCAAATTTGGCTCAGGGCCGGTACATTAGTCGTAATTTATTCATACATAATTATAAACTCTTCTTACTAATGTTTTTGTTAATTTGCCTCTATTTGAATATTCTAGCGTAATATTACCGGCATATACATTTTTAGCAGTCAATAAAAATATTATGGTAATTATTTTTTTGATATTTTGTTTACTTATGGAGTTTTTTGAAGTTAGTGGGGGTGTGAATATGCTAACGGGTCGATTCCAAAAGATTTTGACGATTTTGTGTACTTAGAAATTATATTTTGAAGATGCTCCAGAAACTTATAAGTTATAACGATGTATTTTATCTCAAGTCAACTGCTAGTCTGAATCCGCATGTCTCGTGCGAATAGACAGAGTAACGAGATGGAACTGTCTGCAGACAAAGTCACCGCCATATAGATTATCCTATGGAGATTCCCGAACATGGTAATAGGCGAGGTCATTGGATCTTCGCACACATCTCTCCCGGTCCATCGACCCTCCACCAGGCGCGCGCAGAGCAACGGCCCCTTCCTGGGACTGGGGGCCCCCCCTCGGGCCCACGCCCAAACCTACCGCAACTATTCTCGCCCTCGCACTGTCAACTCCAGCCATTTGTACAGCTTAGTTCAGCGACGTGCCATTTTTTTGAAACGAAGTGTCCATTAATTGTATAAATTTAATCCCTAGAACAGCTTGTCACAACTCGCAATTTCATTGGTTTAAAAGTTGCTAATCTGAAGATGGAGGTATAGCCGGTTTATAATCTGTTTTATGTGCTTTATTATAATACGTTACTTAAATTTATATCATGTTTTAAAATTAAAATATGAGATAAAAAAAAACATTTTATAGAAAACGACGTGAGGTACTTTATAGTTTTTAATACTTCATTCAGTGGACAGAGTGTTTGCTATTTTAAGCATTCTATTTTGATTAAAGAACCGTTTAAATTTCGATTAGAATCTTAAAATGGCAATTTTGCAATTTTATTTGTATTGAGCACAATTGTAACAAAAATTTGATATGTGGGTAACTCAAAAAAGATATTAATTTCCGGTATATTGGAGTGGTAATTGTTTTTGACACAATTCCGATACTTCATATCCAAGTCATAAGAATCAGCAATTAGGTTATAATATGCAACAAGTGGCCCGAAGTTTATTATACGAACGTTCTTAATTACTTCATACACAATCGCCGCAATATAGTTCGTTAGGAAAAGCAATTAAAATCTCGAATAACTCTGATAGTAACACCGATTTTTGAAAACGTGACTGAACCTCTGCGACCCCATTTACTTGTTTTTTTCTTCATTTTTATTCTCGAATCGTGCGGAAGCGTCTGCTACGCTCGGCGGGCGGCCGCGAGAATAACTTATTAATAAGCTATTTCTGTGTAATATTGCACACAACAATGACCGGTCATTGCGTCGTCAGCCATCTTGTGTTTCGAACAATCGGAAGATTCAACCCAGAGGCTGTAATTACATCGACATGACGTAGGATGTGGAAGATGTGAATAACTTTGAATAAATAAGTGATTCGGTGTCACATTTTTGGCTGTTGGCGCAATATGATTATTATTTGTAGAATTCGGTAGGTATAGCTGTAAGAGATGGCCGTCTAGTTGAAGATAAACGTAATTAAATTGATAATTCAATTATGTGTAGGATTATGAACATTTTTGAAAGTTTTGACAGTTTCTTGATGCATATTAACCGAATTTAATTGTACAATGTATATTTTGGCATCATTCTATGGCACCATTATGGCTACAATTACCTTAAATTACCGAAATATCCATAATTACCTAAAATGATTCATTGTTTACAATTTTGCTGCTTCCACATTTTGCTATCTTCAAGGAAACAATTCACAATCTAAAAAATGGCAGATGGATCGTCCTATACCTCCCACACCTGAGCCTAGAAGAGGTCCTCCTACGTTGATATTAATTATTGTCCTTTATGCTGAGTGACCCAATTTTTCTGTTTGCTTAAGTGTACCTACATCTATAGGTAGTACATTGGATGATAGTACAGACAAGACATTTTATATTGTTTTAGTTTCGATACAATTACACAATCGCCCCCAAACGTAAGCCAAACATCGGAATCCTATAAAAAATCAAACAGTGCACACAGAAACGTGCACGAATAATTATCATCTCAAGAAGACAGCAATAAAAGTAACAGTAACTCGATAATCATACCTCTGGCAAATTATGCCCAGTAAAAAGCCAATCACACTCAAGATTTAATTAAAACCATCCCGTTATACTGGACTACTGATTAACAATAGTCCAGTGCAAAGAAAGTATACAATTAATTACTGAGATGATGGCTTGAACAAATGCACTCCGATGCGTGTAAGTGGGGAAAATGCATATCAAAAGTGCGTATAGAGCATGCACTTTAACAAGGCGATGGCTTATCGTAATTGCAGAATTATGCTAAGTTGATTGGACGAGACAATGGATGATTATATATCTCGTTATTATATTTCTATTAGAAACTCCAGGAAACGATTTTCATTTTAGTTATATTAAAATAATGATAACAAGGCTTATTTTAAGATTGTTCATCCGGGTTATTATTATACCCTGAGTGTGAAATAGTTTCTCTATCATACAATTATTAATTATATTTTACAGTACGCCAATCGTTATCTAAAGTAACGGTTTGGTAATAATTCTATGGTTATTACGTTTCTGCACTTTACAGCTGGGTCAAATCAATTGTATAGTATCTAGATCTTTAAGTTCAATTACTTTACAGACTAATTTTACGAAGTCAATGTTTAAGAGCATTTTGCAAATTAAAATTTGGCGTGTATCAAGCGTTAGCAATCTTACATAGTCTAACCGTCATATTCATATTAGTGAATGAATACCTATTTACGTATAAATTATAGACTAATTCTTAAAAAATCTCATCAAAATCGCAATACAAATCGAGCAGAATTACAAAGGAGACTTTGAGTAAAACTTTCTTCATTTTGATCTCCCATGTAAAGGATTGATCCGTTCTCGGAATCAAGTGGGCTGATGGGAGATTTGGACCACACTTCCTGAGAGATGATCTCTGTTATTATTCATAAGTGAGTTCTTCTTTCTCTATTCGGAGAGAGTGGTCAAGATGATTTGGATATAATGCGTGGTATTTTGCCAAATTACCAGAATAACCCGGTTTAAAACAATCACGTTTCGCACATTTTTCAGTTTCCAAAAGAGTTTTAGTTAATGTGCTAGTATTGACTAAAGTAGCATTATTACGAAGATAAGTAGAGGTTTTACCGGGCTTTACATCTCCCACTTGCACTCTACTTGCATCGAATGCGTCTAATGATGCAGGATAACAAAAGACCACAAGATGCCGGCCAATCAGTTGAGTCTTTCTTACCGTTTCTGTTGAGGGTTTCTTCTCAGAGGTCTTTAGTCGGAAAACCGAAGAGCCGGGCTATTTCACCTCGTCATCGTTCTGTAAATAATCAAGAATATATTAATATCGAACTATACAATAATTCTCAGAATGAAATCCGATGATGATTTCAACTAAACATTCTTTAATGATCTTGAATTATATCTAAAAGTCATCTACAACATTTTCTCACAACAATTGGAGTGAATTTTATGAAGATTTTCACGTATCACGGTGACTGGGTTTTAATAATTCTATGTCATTATGTTGGTAATAATCTATGGACTCAGTTGAAAAATTAGTTCAAATTACACACGATTACCATCGTTTCATTCGAATAAATATTATATGCCGATGAAGAAAGTGTATGAATAGAAGTCATTTAGTAAACGAGAAAGTACAAAACAATTCACATTAATGCATTTATTATATCATTTAAATAAATCATCTTGAACTGACTGTACATTCCTATTATAACCATGCTATAGTCTTTTAAGACGTCCCATTAGTTATTCATCAGCTGATTTTAATCTTGACAAAAATTGTGCAAAGTTGTTGGAGCACTTAAATCTCTTTTACAAACCTATGAACATGGCTGCCGCAATCCGTAAGTCAATTACATGGCTAAATTGTTAACTACACCTTTACGTAAAATAATTACAAGCTCCAAACTGACTAGATATAAAACAAACAATTTTTATTTTCTAAACAATGGAAGGTTCATTCCATTGTTCTCCAATTAAAATACGAACATAGTATTGTGACATCTCTAAAGGCACTGTTTAATTTACTACAAAATCACCATTGTCTAGAATCGACCAACGGTCCATTTTCTGTTTCATTTAATTAATTCTCGAGTACACACAATCACGTCTTGATTTACATAAAATGTCGACTACTTCGTGAATTCATTGTCTGGCTTAGTGCCTCGAATTATATTAGCACATTTTCACTCTACGGTCAAAATGTTTTTGACCCAATGCTGAGGCCCGTGAAGCGAAAAGCACGGAAGTCCTGTATAAATTGTTACCGTTCTTAGGATTCTGATAATTCGAGATAATTGAATTGCATACCACAGTTAGTAATGTGTGTTTCCTGTTGTAGCGTAGAAATTGTACAGTGAAAAACACTTCCAAGAGGTATAATTAGAAATCCCCAATCTAATGTACTCGAGGTGCGTGCTGGGATGATGTTACAGAAAACCAATGCTCTGTGAAGGTATGCGACGTACAGGAAGAAAAGCGATCAGCAAAGTGTGTTGAGAAACCGTAAGTTAATTAATTAATAAAAACATGCAATCGTTCGGTTATTGTGCATTTTGATGCTTTGGAATATCATACTAATCAGAAAACTTTTGGGATTTCTTGAAAAATTAAATTATTATACTGTTTCGGAAAGTATTGTGATAAATTACTATTTAGTATTATAAAGTTTTGTATTTTCGAGTGAGTACCTCTGTTAATCTTTAAATTAGTGATGTCGTCGAATCGTTTGTACCTAGTCATTTTCAAGTATCAAATTCAAATCGTAACACAAAGAATTCTTTTTGTAATTTGATTGAGAGATTTTAAAACAAATCGTTCATTATTTAATTAAACTTCTTTGTGTTAAATGCCCATTGTTAGGTTCATCAACATGAATGTGGGGTAAAATCCAGTATAGAATGACCGCAGCAGTTTCCTCGGAATGTTTGTTCTTAATGAAGAATATTTGGGCACGAAGTTACATGTTTTTCTAACATCATTGCTGCGATGAAAATGCCTCTAACGGACATTCTTTCTCAGTGCATGCGTTTTGTTCCTTTTTTTCTCTCTTCTTATTACAAAAACAAGTTCATTTCTTTGGTTAGAACTTCCTTACACTTTTATAATGATATTAGCGTGTTCCTACATCAATCACTCCCGTAACAAAAACATGAACATCGTTTTCATATCCAAACCCCGCATAGCCTCCATCCATCATACCTCAAGAACTTGTGAATAATCTTCGAAGAAAGACACGTAATACCAACAAGCGGAGTCAATTACATGCTGGACATGTCTCACTTGCCTTTTCCATCGTATTCAAATGTCTGCCAGAGTGAATAGCGCCTGCACGAGAAGCAATGTTTGGACGATTGTTTCACCGAGTACTCGAAAGTACATGCACACGTTTTCTAGATACGCATTATGTAGTGTAATTTGTATTCCAGGATCAATGTCGATGACGTCATAGTCTTGCAGGAAATAAGATGACGGAACTCGTTGAATTATTCATAGATTCATAGGCAATGACAGTTTTGTTATAGCCGTCGAGAAAAAGAGGTGCAATCTTTTCTTTAGTCATATTCTTTCATATGTATGTATTGCAAATAAAATAATTAATCATTGTAAGTTCCGTTGATACTTGTTGAGAACGCGAAAGGATCGTTTATGTTTGTACATACACAATTAAGTTATTTAGCATGTAAAAACTTGCACTTTTGGATTCAACTGGTTATGCAAATTACCTCTTAACAGATTTGATTATATATCATGCACGAAGCGATTCTATAAAGCCCACAGCCATTATGTGTAGGTACAAAATTACCAAGATAAAAATACATGCACATATTAATCAATGTAAACATTCCTCACAAAATGGTTGTAATTTGATTAAAGCCGTCAATTAAATGGCAAACTCTTGGCGCGTGAAACTTGAAGACACACATGTGTAGAACAAAGCCCGACTATCAACTCCAGCACCGCACCTCATGGTCTCTTGAGTCACAACTCATTTCAATGTAAAAGGCGACGCACAGTCGAAGATGCGAGGTGGAGGCATTAGCATAAGTAATAACTAGGTATTATGATCAGGAAGAACTGACGTATCTCACCGTCAGGCGGCTGCTTTGGAATTAGTTATGTGTTGAACTTCGTTTAAAGGGAGGGTTTGGAGGCGCGACTCAGTGCAATAGTTAGTTTAAAGTTTTTAAGTTTCGATAAAGTGGGTAAAAATCTCTGTATCATTTTACTAGTAACTGCTGAATATTAAAAAAACTGAAAATTTAATTTTAGTCGGTAAAGTAAAACTACTAAAACATTCACAGAAATATCAATCAATAATTGTTTATTATTTTTATATACCAATTAAAATGTTCCTAACATATTTATATTTTATAGACCTTACATATTTTCTAAATATTTTAGTAGATTTAGTTCCAGATAGATTTTTGCCGAAATGATATTTTTCCGTTCATCGAATTATGTAAGCACATAACAAATAGATGCGAAATATGATAAGGTATTTTAATTTTAAATGTTTCGATTGGTACAAATATCATGAATTTAATCACGAATTTATACATTTTATCACGTGGATAAAAAAACGAGGGACACGTATTGTTAATAATTACATGAAAGAAAAGTTAAATTCAAAAGATTTTAAACAGTAAACGTAAACGGTAAAAATATGTGTAGAATAATAATTAAACATAGCCTCTCTCTGATTCTCCTCTTCTTTGTACCCGAGGTAAACGAACAAGAAGTCAAAGACACGACGAGAGTTGTAGATTTAGTCTCTTCTCTCTCATTGGAAGACAAACACGGTCGAAACCCAGCGACAATCCGAGATAAAGTCAACTGCAACCAATTATAAACCACACGATTTGCATACTTGTAAACCTTGAAGGCCATGCGCTGCCATTTGAACCCATTTCACGGATAAAATATATTTCCCTTTCGAGACGTCTAACCTTAAGTTAATTAGCATCCACTTTGCATGCGACTAACCATCAGATTAAGATATATAAGTCATAAAAAATTGCACTGCAATTTAGATTTTATAACAATAAGGAACTTTGCCATTTGTCGTTTCACATAAACCTTTTAAACGGATTAAAAGTTAGCAGATGATAAAAACACGTATTTCTCAGCAGACGGTACTAAAAGTCTATGTAATTGCTTTAATTTTTACCTAACAGCAGCTCGATTAAGACGTGAGATTTTTCCTTGACTTTTATACTCCAGTTTAGTCGCCTATTCCAGCATTAAAATCACATTATTAGCGCGGCTCGTAACTAACGAAACGTAGACTCCCAATCGTCAATGTTGATTATGTCAACGAGCATTCGTCCGCATGCGAGATTATAGTCGCATATTCCAGCATTGAAATCTCCACTAAACATATTCACATTCCCAATCGTCAATATAGATTATGTCAACGAACATTCGTCCGACTTCGAGATTATGACTAGTCGTCTATTCCAGCATTGAAATCTCCACTAAACATATTCGAACTCACAATCGTCAATGTAGATTATGTCAACGAGCATTCGTCCGATTTAGATATTATAGTCGCCTATTCCAGCATTGAAATCTCCACTTAACATTAGAACTCCCAATCGTCAATGTTGATTATGTCAACGAGCATTCGTCCGATTTCGAGATTATAGTCGTCTATTCCAGCATTGAAATCTCCACTATATGCGCTGCTCATAACTATACAACGAAACATCGACGCCCAATCGTCCATGTTGGTTATGTCAACAAGTATTCGTTCTATATACGATTAGTCGTCTATTCCAGCATTGAAAATCTCCACAACATATTTGAACTCCCAATCGTCAATGTTGATTATGTCAATGAGCATTGCGTCCGATTTCGAGATTAAAGTCGCCTATTCCAGCATTGAAATCTCCACAACATTTTCAAACTCCCAATCGTCAATGTTGATTATGCCAACGAGCATTCGTCCGATTTCGAGATTCTAGTCGCCTATTCCAACATTGAAATCTCCACTTAACATTCGAACTCCCAATCGTCGATGTATATTATTATTTTGTCAATGATCTTTCGTTTTTCTCAAAGTAAAGAAACATATTTGTATTTTTAAGATAAAACTATGCTGTAATGTATGTAAACATATAGGTAGGTAACTGATAACATCATTTTCTCAAGGAGGTCGAATTATATAGCATGTTTCATGATTTTGAATAGCCTTAATGTCAGTACGCTTGGGTGTTCCTACGCTTTCTGTTCGTCACGTGCTCGCTCAACAACGCTTCCGTGTAAACGCGTGTACGAGTGTGAAAATGCGCTTGTTGATTGGCAACTTCCGGTTGTTGGCGCCTTCACACACACATTACTCACTGCCTATGCATGGGTGTGTGTGTGTGTGAGTAACGTGCTACTCACCAATGACGGATGAGTAACAGCGTTTGTTCTTCGACACCTCGCATGTCTCATGGAATCATTAGAAGAAACAACAATGACATTCTTCACAGAAACTTTCATGATGGTGTTAGAATATTCTTTGAAAATATATGACTTGTGAGAGCGGGGAATGAACGTATAAGAGAGGATTTTTTATGATTTGACTGGTTATATTTTAGAGTTGATGTTGGCTTAATGTAATAAAAGAGGTACTCTAATCTGTAATTAAGTTCAAAAGAGTTCAAGCGAGCGTTTCAAACCAACTTTATTGCGCTAATTAAAGTAGCTCGTCAGGTGCACCGACAAGGGGTTCTGTTACCATTGTTGCTTTATTTCTATTCTTCAATTAAAATTGTTAATACCGCGGACAGTAGTGGTATTTAACTTAGAAGCATCGTGATCTTCTGTACCTACTTCAGTTCTCCAGATATTTCTTTCACGTCGAATATCTCTCTAATTTGGATGGAAATATTAGCGAACGCTTCAAGGATAAACTTTTAATTATGTAATAGGAATAGCGTGTTCAAGCTAATTGAGTCTGAATGCTAACGCATGTAATGATTATGTTTATTTGGTTAGAGTTTGAAATTAAATATGAATAAAATATAAAATACACATTCCAACTATTATTTTAGTTCTATATCAATACCAATGCAAATAAATAGGTAAAAATATTCCTTATCAAAATAAGTACAAGGTATTTCTTATAATACACCACTGGTAATTCGATAAAATAGTGTTTTGAGTGAAATTCTGAAATCCAATTGGTTGAGATTTAAATTGTTAGATTTCAAATGCATGGGTAATTTGGTTTTATAAGTTTTAGCCTACGCTTCTAGAATGTTTTCACATCTTCAATTGTTATTTTTCTTAATGTTATATTTGTTTCAACGTATTTTATTCTTGAGTTTCGATTCGAACTATTAAAATCCAATGAATACTCCGACCAATTTCGCATGGCATTTGAGAAAAAGAATGTTGTACCTCGCACAAACAATTACAGTTGAATTTGCATTCACTTGGTGTATAGTTTCTCATTGTAAAAGCTGTGCCTCCTCTGCAACAAGCGCCTCCACGATCCTCCACAGCTTCCTGTACTAACAGCGGATGGCTCGATTTCACCGCCACTAGGAATCAATTTGAAACAAAGACTGCACGACAAGTATTCACTCTGCCGTGACTCGAGTTCCTTCGGTATTAAAAAACACGCTGTCAAGCATTACCCAGTTCTGGCAGTTGGCTATAGAAGACCCCAACCGAAATTCATGGACGAGGCGGGGTGAAAAACATTACGTGTTACGCTTTATGAGTTTATGAAACTTGCTATGATGGACGTTTTAAAAGTCAATGTTCGCTTTTTAATAGGTTAACAATCATGATTCTTGTATAGAAATTATACAATTTTTAAAACCGCTGCTTTTTATGCAGTTGAAATACATGTAACTTCAATTTCAACTATAATTATATTTTTTTGTTAACATTTTTAGAGTGAGAAACAATAAAGTCAAGAATCAAGTTGTGAATTCAGATTCGAGATCAAGACATAGAACAATTGAAAACAAATGTAAAAAAGTAGTAAACAAAACAGGAAGATTCTGTTTGAAACAAATTACAATTTATTAAAATTAAATATTTTACTCAAGAACTGATATTGGATCTTGATTTAAATAATTGATCCTTGTATATCAAATGCTATTATCATAAAACAACCAAAAGTACACATGTACTAAAAATTTCAGCTCAAAAAGTTCAATGATCCGTAAACGAACACAAATATTTTCACATCACCCCTTGAAATACATAGCCGCTTATTTCTTTCTGAAGACTAAAACGTATTTTATATTAAGTATAAGCTTGATCTAATTGCGTTCCATTCTTAAAAAAATCCTGCCCGATTATTTTAAAAGTCCCGCCGCTTCCCGCGCTTGCGCCCACGGTGTTCTCTTCTAACGATCGATATCAGACAGGTATTAAGGAGGTATCGTAATTAGCCGTGTTAATTAGATGAGCGCTTAACGATGTCGGACGAGACTTATTAATGACGATAATAACGTGCATCTCCTTGAATACCCATCACGTGACCACGCTCAGGGCAATTAGAGATGTGTTTTTCACAGATGCTGCGGCTACAGAGAGAGAGATTATCTCATAGGAAACGTCAAGATGCCGCAAGACAGTTTCTGCATGCAATAACTAGTTGTTTGTGAATTATATGAGAAGATTTCCATGGTTTACGTTAGAAAATAGCTGTTTTACCTACAGCAAACTAGAAGATCGTATAGGTAGCCTAGCATATTATAATTTTAAATATTTTTGTAAAATCTGAGAGAAGCAGATATTTAACATAAAGAGGCTCCATTTATTAAGATATCCATGCGCGTTTACATCTTTGAACTTGACAAAAGGCAAAGAAGTTCGATTCGTGGAATTTTTACAACTTTAAGTCGTGAAAATGCATACTTTTTCCTTGAAATTTTCTCCCCTTATGTTGGAATTGGGATTTAATATATTTATGTTTATGTGCCTACTCCTGCTGATAAGCTAATTTTTTTCTGGCTTAGGGGTTTAAATTGTACGTATTTAATCTCTCTCTAAAAAAGGAAACGGATATTGAGTTTTTTAGTTTCCCGTTCGTGTCAAATTTTCCAGGTACCTCGAGTTCAAGCCAACTGCCTTAGTTTCAAAGAAACTCAATATGAAGAAAAGGGCGTGCGAGCTCCAGCTTTTGCATGTTTTAATCACGGTAAATCGCACTCAAAACATCCGGTCGCTGACTCGAACCTGGGTCACCCAAATTTCAATCCATCGAGTGAAATATGCCACGAAGAATAGGTAGTTATTAATTATACACCTCTTGACAAAAAAAACAACTCATCTTTTACTTTAGAGCAAACATTAGAAAATGTCGAAACCGTAATAATAATTGCTCTCGCACTCTATTGAAGTTGTTTCCATGATAAACACGGTTATTTGGTTTTGCTCTGGTTTCTGCTGTAATCTTGTTCGTGACTTGGCGCTTGCGCTCTTGGGAGTGGATTCTTTGAGATCGCATCTGCGTTGCCTGATCATCAGGAACACGGGGATTTCATCAAAACTCATTTCAAATATCGGCTGGGTTTATACTTTACACTCTGGGTCAACTTACTTCAAGTCCAGGTATTAAAGATTGGATCTGGATGAACTAAATTATATATCAAATTACGGCCACAGCCAATCAGAACACATTTTTTTTTTAAAGTTCAAAAGTTAGCTTTGAATAATTCGAACTATATTTTACATCACTAATTATGCATATATTTTTATACCGCACTGCGGAACAAAAAGTGCCGAAAAGATCTCTACCTTCGTCAATTTCCTTCCAAGTTCCATATTACCTATTGGGAGGCGGGGGAAGGGCTACCTATATCATTATGGTTATTAATATTAAATCTGCCCCAAAATAATGCTAGTACATTTATAATATGCGAATATAATCTAATAAATATACATTTCTGTTCTTCCACTGGCCCTCGTCCCACCTTTACCAGCACAACATATTTTAAGTATGCGATCGAAAACTACTACCTTCATAATCCCATATCCGATAATTAATTTTTCCTGACATCCAGTGAAGTAGGCCAACATAACTAATAAATTCCTCTTTAGTTTTTACTCAAACAAGCCTCTACATTTTGTACTCCTATAACTCATAGTAAGTAAACAACTTGCCGAACTATTTGGACGTATGTGGAATTGCTTCGTGACATAACAATTTGCTAGGTGCTCGCTGTTATTTGAGGAGGCCGTGATAAAGCCACCGATGCACGCAGGTGGGTTTATATTGGCACAGCTGGCATGTGACTTAGACGACAGTATTCGGTCTGTTATGTCACTCCAACAATTTGATGTTGGTTAGCTTTCGAATGTATACGAAGACTTGGATTGTTGGCCCGCTGATATTAGGTCGTGACCTCTGATTTACCATGTTTCATCCTTTCACTTTCTTTCCGTATTATCTTTCTCAGGCGCTAAATATCTATACGCCCCCTACAATATAGTGGTGTTAAAATATATTGCATTTCGTGATGCTACTTATGTATTATAATAACTAGTGATTTTTCTTAAAAACAAGTTGTACTGAGCAAAGGCAAACAGATACAAGGTTAGTATAACCAGGCAATTGTTATAGAAATGTTCCCCATTATAATAGACCACGATCGCCTCCTTCCCACCTCAAATCCTTCATCTTCTCCCTAAACACCACTAAAATAATAAAAACTATCTAAATCCATATCCCAAATAATGCTAAGTAAAGTGTCAAACATTTGATTACTATTCTCCAAATAAATATCTATAATCAAAATAATTTCCGAATTTTCTCTCGGATGTTGATTTTAATAAAATGTATAACTTCCACCTTCAGTCCATATTAATAATACGCCTTCGCTTTTGGAGGTTCTGCCTCATGCATACGGTTTCTCCAAGTTTCTGCCAGTATAATGTCTTTCGTGCCATACAGTAAGCGTCACAAAATACACACACAAGTGATTCACCTTTGAAGTATTACGTAACATTTCTTCCCGCTTCACCGCGATTTGTTTAGCTCCAGAACAAACTAAAAGCGCATTCAATTGATTAGATCTTTTGATACATTTCAAGCTTTCAGTTACATTCATAACCGTTATGAGATGTATTATTATTCTTATTCTTTGATAATTTCTAAAGCGTGTCTATTTGTAAAGACCATTGTGATGTCGTAATCGAAAGTGTAAAAATCGACTGACAATCGAAAGTGAGAATAATCACGTTTATATTATTTAATAATTCATAATAATTTCTTAGAGTTACATAAGAAAAAATTATACAACGTAACAGTTTAAATTTTAAATGGAATATTGCAGTGCCGTTTAAAAATTTAAATGGGCAGGTTTAAATATTCGCCCCAACCGAAACCGGTGAAGACTGGGTTTGAATAATTAAAAAAATGTTAATTAACTTACTTCTTGTGAGTCGAAAACGAAGCGGCGAATATTAATCCATACACTGGTGGTGATTTAAAAAAAAAGTAAACACAGAACACTTATTGAAAACGTCACTATAACTGTCAGACTGACGTTCGAAAGCGCACTGGTTATTCCACCGCCTTCTTCTACCGACTCTCGCACTCCGACTGACTGTGCGGTGGCGGTGGACCGTTCTCCTCGCAGCATGGCTTCACAGGCTGTGACGTCACAAGGTGAAACACTGCCTCCTGGATGCATCATCGCCAGACAAACAGAACAGCGGACAGGAGACAAAGAGCGGAGCAGGTGTCAAAGACATTATCATGTAATTGGTGATGTTCGACCGGGGAAGATTGGGGGACAAATGCCCTCTGGTAATAAGGCAGTGGTTTGGATGAACGGGAGTTGCTTTGTGTTTAGTAACAGAGCGACCGTTTAAATTTCAATTTTCAAAAGGAATTTTTATAATGTATCATTATATTAGGAAAATGCTCAGTGAATAAGCGAGCATGGATGGAAGGCATGTACCACGGACATTCCTTTTAGATTATCCATCTGGAGTAGAATTACCTATAAACTGTAAACCAATTTTCCGGTGAAACCACGAGACCGATATTGCTAGAATTCTATTGGTAGTAGAACTCAGGCGCGTATGAAGGGGGGGGAGAGAATTGGGGGGGAAATCCCCCCCTCTGATTCAATTCCCCTCCCCGTGTTTTATACATTTATATGGCATGATCAAAATATGCTGAAAAAGTGTTAAAATCGCGTAGAAATGCACCAAATTCATGCCGGACCCGCATTTCGCTGGGGGCCTCCCCAGACTCCCCATTGTCTTCGTAGACACTAGTATCTCCAACTCAAGTTCTTTTACAATATTATCCCCCTCCCCCTTGCAAATTTAGTTCCTACGCGCCTGGTAGAACTATATAATGATCAATCTTTTATGAAAAATTGGTCCCAATTCAGTTACTTCACCGAAAAGCACACAAAACACAACGATTCGAGCTATAAGTTTCGAATTCAGATGGTTCGTGATTTGAACAAATATCACATTTGTCTCAGGAAAGTACTTGTTAGGTTTCGTATTTGAAATGATAAAGTAGTTCACATATTATTAATCATGGACTGTACTAAATTACATTGTACGTCAGCCTTGAAACAAGTTAGTATAGGTCCGGCCGACCAGGTTGTTATACAAACAAATGGTTAGAAACTAATTATCATGGGACGAAATACACCAACATTACTTGGATAACGTAACCATTTTCTAGAAATCCCAGTCATTATCAGTGATTAATTGGAACATAAATCAAGGGCCATTTCATCGACCAGCAGTGCAAAGTAATGTATCAGTATTTTGGTCCCTTGTTCCCAGAACGGACCCTCGTTTAAAATCAAGGTATTGATACAAGGTGTATGAATTTTCATTCTTTTTGCACATAAAATAATTTTATTTATAAACATAAACATGTCCCTTGCTGAAGATTAGCTGCTTTTAACCAGATTGAAATGTTATGTAGAGAAAATGCATTTCAATTTTTATTAATTAAAATATTACTTTAATGTCAACGATAATTTCTCACACTTGTAAAAAACTATAATTGAGCGTAAAAGCAACTAAAATATACTAAGACGTATAACGTCACATTTAACACTATCATAAGCAAGTGTAATATACAATCAATCCACGTTATTAAAATGCACTATCAACATAAATAACAGATTTAAATCACTGAGATACTGGGTTGTGCATCAACAGTTAAATGAATTCTAGATGCAAACACATTTGCATATTATTAAGTTGATGAAGCTTTTGATGGCAGATTAAAATCGAAAGGTTGTGTTTAGAAATATTTTCTTTGGACCTAGGCCAAAGATTCAATCAAATCTCTGATCTCTCCACCTTTTCACTCCACTTGCACTTAATTTCCAAACAGATTATCTTCAAGCTTACTTACTTTCATCCAATATAAAAAGCTTGATATGAAAAGAGTCGATCTTCTTTTGCTCCGCTACTATTCATGAGTGAACGTATACTTGTCCTTGTCACCAATACAAGCCGAGTGTTCCATTACAGTAATTATACCTCTATTACGTGCTAACAACACACGCCTTCCTAGCGACCCGCTTTATCAACACGATTCAGTTGCACCTGATGGGCCAGACATGTTGCCAAACTGATATCAAATAATTAGAACGAATTGCGTTATTTAATCTACAGTTCAATGAAAAGAAAATTAATTTTTGTATGTAGCAAGTTGGCTCAGTCACGCTCTGGACTTTCCTTGGCTCGATTCCTGCATTCGCGTCCTGTAATAAGTTTTTCGTGGTTTTCCTCTGGCGAGAGGAAAATGTCGGGAAGGTTCCCTACTAATAGATCACGACCGCCTCCTTCCCACCGTCTTCATCATCGCAAAATCATCTTGCAATTATCATAATCATTCTTGTAATCATACCCCTCACCCGAAATCAGACCACCATCTAAAAAAAGAGCAGTGAAAATAATATGTGAACAAAAATAGCGAGCGTCTCTTGAACTTATGGCTCAAATCTCTTTTATTTTTGTCTGACCTTCCCTCTTTTAACAGTATACTCTAATTAATATTAATATACTCCCCCCTCCCCCCCCCGAAATTTCATCCCGGATACGCCCTTACTTGTCACCATTTGCCTAATTGCAGAACAGTACGATGCCATCGATTAACTTTCTTTCACGGAATGGGCGGCAAAGACATTACAAAGTCGAACTAAATGTTTCTATAAATCCATTATCCGCTATGAACGAGAGTAATAGGCGTCTGTCTGGATTCCTCCAGCCTCCTGGATGCCAGGAATGACACACGTGTCAGAGCGAGATGTGTGGTCCGAAGATGACTTGCGATCAGCATCATCATCTTAGTCGTGTGGATACAGTAGTCAGACAAAGAGAACCTAACGCATCAGTGTGAACCTCATCAGTATTTATCTTTGCAATTTGTAATCAACAAACATTGCTTCTTTGGTATTCTGTGCTTTTTGTATTTTGTACTGTATAAACAGATCATAAAATAATAAAACAATAAATGAGGATTGCTTTCTAATCGTGCACATCGAGCACATTTTTTGTTAGAGGTGAAACATGACGTTCAGCCTGATACTGGACTGGAACATTGTCAATAAATCCAACTGAGTTAATTATTGTTTGTAAACACGGTTTGTGTATCCCTTTATTTGTTCATTTTACGATTCAAAAACAAATTCCTCATTTAAAGATTTTATATTTCAGTGTTTTGGCAAAAAATCTAAATAGTCAGTACATGCAATAAGGACGTTCTATAGCAATACAATTGCAGAAAAAACTAATGTCAAAGTTGCTTAACTTTTGAACGTTGTCGATTACTTGATAATATTTTTTAGAATATTTAAAAATAGGAAAATCATGGATAAAATGCGTTTTTGAGAATTACAAATACTTATTAACTTTTAGGTATATATTACAACGTTTATCTTGTAATATTTCTGCGTCATTTCTTGTTTGTAGTCGCCTACTCCAGCATTCATCTCTCTCCGTCTATAGTGCTTGAACTGCCTATTGTTTCTCTCTCTCACATTCCTCATTACTCGAGCTTCTCAGAGAAGAGAGGAAGGAAGATGAAATGAGAAGCAATTTGGAATTAAGAGATATTTTATTAATAATCTTCCTGTGGAATTCTTGGTTGTATGGGACTGTTAATTCATCATTACATTTCATCATGTCTAGCCTTTTCACAAGGGAATTAAATAAATGAAAGAGAAAATTAAGTTTAACTTTACAGTAAAAAATGTTAAGGTATGTCCGGTTAATATAAAGTCAGCTTTTATTATTATAAGAATAAGAAAACTACTTTAACTCTGTTATTTTTCACACATTTGATTTAACAAAACCATCTACAATTGATTACTGAGATTCCTAATTCAACACAGCGCTCGCATCATCAACAAACAACATAAGGACATAAAATGGAACATGTGATAGAATTTTAAATTAAGTGACGAGCGGCTCACATTCAAAATTATAATAAATACCTAACTACAGTTTCCTGCGACAATGAAAAAAGAGATTGAGTTGTTCCTTAACGACCATATTCTGTTTTAAATATAACCATAATATTGTAGTCCTCTAATTGCCGAAAACTGTACTCTTCTATGGCTCTATTCAAGCCTTCCTGTACATAACATATGCTATGTGACAATCATTGTTTTCATACACAACTAACATACCACGTTTACCAAAACAAAGTAGTGAAGTATGTTAGGTTGGGAAGTAAAATGTCAGCTATGTAAATGTAATAAGTTAATTTTACATCATAATCAAATTGTTGGAAACATTTCCAAAGAAATACTGGTGCACTTTCGTATAATTTATAAAGAAAATAGTAGAAGACAAAAAATGTGTTCCATCAACAGTATATTATAGAATGTGAATAAAGAACAAGTTAAGTAATAATGAGGAGGTTAAATTAACTGATTAATATTATTTTCTCGAAATAAAAAAGTTTTAGCAGAGCGTGGTTTCGATCCACGGACCTCTGGGTTATGGGCCCAGCACGCTTCCACTGCGCCACTCTGCTTGTTTCTGTGTGTTAGTTTGGCAACGCTAGCTCGGCGCTTCTACCCCTGCAGTTGGCGGCTCGGAGGGGAGGGGCCTCTTCGAGCTCAGCTGGAATGTTATTCCTGTAGTAGAAGCATGGCGATCGGAAGTAAAATCACTTCAAATTAGTTATCTTATTTTACAATAGGAATACAAATGTGGAAGTATGGATTAGGCTGCAAATACACGGGGCGTTTTTTTCCTGGAAATATCATGACGTTTTTCTTGGCCGAACACACGGGGCATGAAAGTCACGAGACGTTTTTCGTTTGTCGCGTCTGGCCGGCGTGGAAAAAAATGCCACATGAAATAACCGCCTCGTGTGTTCGCTCCTATAAGACAATTTGCTACCTATCTTCTCGGCGTCTCGCCGGCGTTCGAACGGCTAGGCGTGCAAAAAAAACGCTCCGTGTGTTTGCAGCCTTACTGTATAGGTATGACTATAATTTTCTCGATACCTCGATTTCTGTCATTACCTATAGTATTTGCATTATTTATGGGTGAGAAAACCGATCATACCCCGGAAAAATCGTTAATTGCATAATACCTCCATGACGATTTTATTTTTAAATTTGAACGGGCCAACCGAATACACTACTGCCAATAATGATAATGTTTTACTTTCTCTGAGTGATACGAAACAATTATTATTGACTGATTCAATATAGGTTCAAGACCATCATGCGGGTTCCTCTTTTAATTAAACCAGAAAATTATACTGGGCAATGAAGTATGTACAATAATATGTTTCGCTTTCATAGTTTAAACTATTGGGATTTCAACAGATATTTCTATTTCTATGGCTAGTCATGGGTAAATTTATTAACACATCAATTAATACTTGTCTGGATCTCAAGTCTGTATTCTAATAGATTCTGTACTCTTACCTTAGTACCGTTGAAAATAAAATTCAAACGGAAATAATTTGCAATTATTCTTGAATTATACATTTCTCTCGAATCTGAATTTCGCTGTTGCGTCATCTAATTTGCTCTGTGTTTTAATTACTTGTGACATCAGCATGACTCGAGATGTATTCTGATTTCGGATGTGATAAATTGCCGTTGTATCGTCATTAAAAGAATACAGTTAAAATATAGAGAGATGAAAGCGAGGCCCGTTACTTTCTTTAAACGTCCCCCGCGAATTTCCATATATTTCGCTCGGTTTGCGTTGGCTGAGAGCGATCTCTGACCCGAGGTTTCTATGACGACATACCCGGCTAAACCAATCAGGTGGCTCGATATTCTTCATTGTCCAATCATAGACGATAGAATTAGCCGAAGAGAAGCGATAACAATTAAAATTACCAGCAATTTTATCCCATTTTGGAAAAGTTTCTGAAATTCATTATTTACATTTGATTTTCTATTATCCCAATCACATTGCATAGTCAGTTCTGAAAAATGTACCATCTTCAATGATCTGGAATGACAAAAGAAGTGTCTTGAACTTAATGAGCTTGTCATGTTAAAAGCCAGATTATCTTTGACATAAGCTATGTAATCATAATTTTATTCCGACAGGCAATAAAGTCTATACATTGTTCAAATCATCTAACAAATTCAATCTAAAGAAACATAATTTTTTTTCATTGTGATAACTGATTCAATTTTACTTCCTGAATCTTCGAAGTCCCAGGTCAAATAATAAATAAACTAATTGATCGCAGAGCAAGATAACAGCACGAACTAAGGATTTGTTTCAATCTAGTTCTATCTCAAAACAAGAAAATATTTTCGTCTTATTCTTCTGAAGTTTCTTGACCTCTGCATCTCAAATATGTTTCATCTGTGATGATTTGTATTCAAATGACGTTCATGGCATGCGAGGGACTGTTGTAAATAGCGCGGGCTTCCGTTGTCAAAATTGAGAGTGAGATAATAAGAGGCTGCAGGGAAACATGGAAATTACCCGCCATTGAAAGAGCCACGGGTGATTCTTCTGATAAATCAGTACAATTTGACTACTTATGTACAGTTCCTTGGAAATACTTACTCTGGAATGGCCGAGATTTACATAAATTTATGAATTTCATGTGTTGGACTTTCAATTATGACATTATTTCCATGGTAAATATGTATGATACTCTTAATTTTCTTGTTTGAAACGATTGAGCGAGTAATTTTAGTCAATAAAATTTATGACTCTGTATGGCCATCACACTTTTCAGCAAAATTTAGCATGATTATATTGAGAAACTTTATACAAATACTTTGGTTGTTTAGACAATCACTTTTGTGCTTGGAGACATACTTTATAAAATTCTCTTGTGTTTTCATTATCACAAATTCTTGGTGTATCAAACATCTCGTGAGCAGGAAAGATGTCATTCGCAACCGAGATTTGAAAGACTATTGTTCAAAATGGTTATTATTGATCTACTCTATTGTTGCATATTGTACGAAACGAATGATGTTTACTAAAATTTACTAGATGTTATAGTTACGAACCGATGAAATTCAAATTTTCAGTCCTTGATACTTGGGCATCTGAAACGACTGAGCCCCCCGGAAATTTTGAGTGAAAGTTCAGAAACATTGTTGTAAATGGTTGTAACTTAGGAATAATTGAAATTATGTGTTTATGTATAGGTACACCTATCAGTTAGTAAATTATTAGTAAATGTATATTAAATTGTTAGCACAAACTTTTTATGGTCAAAATAGACAGACTTTTAAGTTGAACACACATCGGTACTGTATTACGATTTCCAAATCGTTTGTGTACAAATTAGTAAATTATTATTATTATACAAAATATTTGGTGTTTACATTTTGTCGATCAATTCAAAATATGGAGCAAACTATTTCTTGCATTGATATAATTTGAAGGACAAGAGTCATGACAATATTTTACGAAATACTTTCGAGGTGCAGCCAACAAATCAATTTCCTCGATTCCCAAATCCAAAGAGTCAAAATAATTTCCAAGGTCCACGAACAAAATCCAGTCATCCGTCAAACTCGCTTATGAAAATAAACTCTCAAATACCACTCTTTAGTCAAAACCATCTCCTCATGAGCAACTAGCTCTACTCGGAATCTTGTGCAAACTCAACCCACACACACACTCGGCGTCACCTTGCGGCCCATGTACGGGCAGCAGTGGGCAGGCAGTCGGCGAGCAAGAACCTCGCGCATAGAGTGGGCAGACGGGCACGGCAAACCGGCAGATAGCCCACACCACAGCCCACACGGCTGCAGTGCGGGGCTGACCTCAAGGAGGTTCACCGATTGACGGAGATTTGTAGTGGTCTTCGACGCCCAAACGACCTTCCAGATCATTTTCGAATCAAATAAAACTATTTCGGTAAATATCACGATTTGGTAAACGAATTCTAAAGGTTAACCTTGAAATCAGATGACTTTAAACATATTCAGAGCAACAAAACCTTCATGTTTAGACACATATTGTATTTGTATGGTGTTTAAAGTCGCACTGTTCTGGAACTATAGGCTATATAATGGCGAAGGGTGAATGATTATGATGACCTAAGGTAAGGACAGGCGCGTAGGAACTTAATTTGCAAAGGGGGGGGGGGATAATATTGTAAAATAACTTTAGCTGGACATACTAGTGTCTACGAAGACAATGGGGGGTCTGGGGGGAGCCCCCCCCCCCCAGCAAAATGCGGGTCCGGGGCGCATAGCCCCGGAAATTTTTTGAATTTCAGACATCAATTTGGTGCGCGATTTTAACACTTTTAAAAAAATATTCTGGACACATAAATGTATAAAATCATAGGGAGGGGAATTGAATCAGAGGGAGGGATTTTCCCCCCATTCCCCCCCCCCCCTTCCTACGCGCCTGGGTAAGGATGGACGGTTGGAAGGAAGCGGCCGTGCCACGAAAAAGCCGTAGGAATGACTGCAGCGGGAATAGAACCCGAGACCTCCGGAATGCAGATACAGAGCATTATTGTCTGAGTCATCTTGCTGTATTAAAAAGATAAATACTCCATACATAAGTCTCCCGTTCTTTGACTTATAATTAATTTAAGGTACGTTTCTACTTTGATTAGTTAATTTATTAAAACGGAGCAAAACAATTCTGAATCAAAATAGAATGTAATTAATCAAAGTTACATCTGTAGATAACTCATTTTTTATAAACATTCTAAGATCATTATTCAGTCATGTTTTTATGATTATGCGAGAGACCACGGTAAAAAATATTTGTGAGTATAGGTATTGATAGAATAACTGACATTGTCTATAGTAAAGAATAGCTAGAGATGGGAGTGCCACATCAACGAGCTTTAAAAACCCTTATTGTAAACATCTTTCATTAAAATAGAAAACAATTTAAAGTCAAAATCAAATTTAAAAGTCAGAATACAATTTAAAAACTTTTAAATGTCCCGGTCTTTCCACTAACTTCGTTTTGATTTTATTTTGTGACAGTAGATAAGTAAACAAAGTCATGCTGACAGTTGGCCTCATGTGCTGATATTATCTGTAAACAAAGTTACAAACCCACACAAGATGCCATGACGTCATAACTAGAGGATAAGTCATCGAGGTGATGCCAGCGCCATCTCTACCTGGCGGCGAGAACTAACAGCTTCTTCGAGTTCGATGTTTCACCGCAGAGCGCTTCATACTCGTCGGTCATGCGGTGTGCTACCTTATCGACTGGAGTGACCGACACATATAATCTCATTTTGATGAACTGACTCCAGTCGAGAAAAACAAGGCTGAGATCAATAAAAATCAAACTTTATTTATTGCATGGCAGTCCACGACATCAAACTTTATTTAGTTTGAGAATAATTGATTTCGTGGAACACAATTAATCTTATCTTCTTAAGTGCCACAAATTAAAATTGAATAATGGGGAATAATAATGTGGAGAAGGTAATGTCCAAACATATTATGATATGTGGAGGAATCGGACCGGTTTATTTATGTATCATTTGCGTATCCAGGATGAAATTTCAGGAGGGGGGGGGGGGGGGGGGGGGGCCGTATTAATTTTTTGAGGGTTTGGTGCAATTTTGAATCGTAGTTTTACCTGATTTTTTTCTTAGTCTCGAGATCTCAACAATTATAACTAGGAAAACGCTCTGAGTAACGCGTTGATGAGCGAGCACGGATACACGCAACACCTCGAACCGAAATTATGTCTATCGAAAATGTCATTAAAAGCCAATAATTCTTGAATTTCGTCACAGACTTGTATAAATATCTCCAAAATTTCCAAAAATATTGGTCCCAATAACCTTGCTAAGTTTTAAGTTGATCGATTAAACCTTTGATTGAACGGTTCCTTGTTAAGTTTCAAAAATCACATGATATCCTTCAAACAATATACCTGGGACCACTCATATGATATGATAAACTTTTGAAAATAACTACAAATTAGACTGAAAATTGGCAAAAATACCTTAAATGTTGCAACCAATTACCATGCGAAGTTTTTAGTTGGTCGGTCAATCGGCAATACCCGCTGCACGAGAGCGGGTATTGCGTTGATTGTTTGAGTATCTCCTTGCAGCAGTCTGGTCGGGGGTCTCTTTGCTCCTTGATGCTTTATTATTAACGACATTTTGTTTCAACCTTTTAGATTTAGCTTCGTCAGTTTCTTGATCTTCAATTTCACGCAGACGCTTTTTCGCCTTTATGGCTTTCATTCTAGCAGAAGTCTTTCCATTTTTCGGCATGTTTAAATAGGGATAAGATAGGTAATGAAAAAGTAAGAAGTAGAGTACCTACCTAATTAAAGTACAATAATATTTGTGTGATCAATGTTTGAAATGCACGAAATGTGTGCTCAAAGACGTAATGTATTCAATGTCGTAATGTTACGAAATGAATCTTGAACAAAACTTCGCAAATATGAAAATAAAGTAAACACCTTTCAACTAATAAGCGAAAGGAATCAAAGTTCCACACAAAAAAACGGATCAGGTAAAATAGTAACTACCTAGTTAAGAAACGGAATGAATCCAACGTTCCACAATTAAAATAAGACAACGTAATGTTTTGAACTGAATGTATCAAAACTTTCAAAAAAAAAATAGCAACCTTCAAGGAAATGTCAGGCTAGACAGAAGCTCAGAAACGGAATAAATCCAACGTTTCCAAGAAGAAAATAATTTGAAATAATCAATCCCCTGGACAAAAACTGTAGATACCTATGCTATGCTATGTGTATACCTAATATCTATGCTTTAAAAGCGATTCAATTTTACTAATACCTTCACAAAGTACACCAAATTGCCAAAATTATCAACGAAAAGAAGCAAAATGCAGTAGAGATTTGGAATGACGTGTGAACGCTAGAAGAGAACAAACGCCACTCAATGATATTATTGAAATGTGAGCTTATGTTTCTAATCCCTCCTGGATGCAAAATCAGCCAAGTAGAAACACGGGAGGCACGGCCATCAGAACTACGAATTGACGAAAAGACAATCAAGGTCCTTAAAAACTCGAAATGATTTGTTGGAAACTATGATCCAAATTGAATTATTCAAATTTGATCAACTCAATAAACATAAAAATATCTGCTTTTCACTAAAAAAGTGTACATACCATCAAAACACTCTTGTACCTAAAGCAAATCAGATTCAGTTGCATTGGAAAGACATTCATTTTCAATGTTTCATTTCTGACAGCTATTAAAAATGTCAATAAGTGCATACTTTCTTGACAGATTCGGCTGAAAATTTGTAAAATAAGTGACATTGTTGGTCTTACTGACCATGCTAAATATGAGTTTGATCACATTTCTCGAAGACCATTTTCATTTTTTAGGCTATCAGGAGATACTTATTTTAACAATGAACCAATGGATGGATTTCAAAAAAAAATTGGGTCTGCAAACAGAGAAGGTTGTCTTTACATGTGTGCAAAATTTCAGGTCGATCGGTGAAACGGTGCGACTTCTATTGCTTCCTTTAGCATACAAAAACAAAAACAAAAAAAAAACAAAAAAAAAAACAGAGGTCCGTGCTAAAAGAGCCAAATGGAGTCGCTCGCTTCGCTCGCTCAATAATTATTTCAAGTATTTTAATACTTGAACTACAGAAATGCAAATTCCATCCCGCCAACATCGTAATGTAATTCAACCAATTTTAATTGTTTTTTCACAATTTGCTTACTTTTACCAACTATATAATATCCATAATTTAAATTTCATCTTCATTCTATCTTCCGTTGCGGAAAAAAAACACAAATACATTATGGTGGCAGAAGTGGGATAGGTAATTTTTTTCTGGACTTCAAGTCTTGAAATAGTCGTTTGAAAAAGTTTTTGTTTTCTTTGTTTAAAACTAAAAACAGTTGAAAACTAAGCCTAAACCTTCAATTTTGTTTTGTTATATACAATGAAAACGTAAACGTTTTCAAAACGCCGATTTCAAGACTTGGACTACAGTGTTTGATCTGATGCATTTATCCGTCATTTTAGTTAAATAGTAATAGTTAGCAGTTTGTACGATCAAGTAGAAATTTTGACTTAGTGATCTTGACAAAATATTATTATTTGAAGCAATAGCGAGTACTACAATGCTCGATTATAGCAATACGTTTCACAATATTTTTATCTAACATGATATTACGAAAGTTCCCGAAAGTCTTATTAAAATCTGTTAATTGCAGACATTTCCCCTCGATTCGTCTCATCTCTGGATATCGAATTAAGACCAATGGAGTCAATACTCGCGGCAAATGGCGCAGCAGGAGTTTTAATAAAGCCCCTTGGATTCCTGCTCGCCGCAACCCGCGGTACACAAGCACGCTCGGAATGCTGGGATGAAATTCCTGATATATCGCCATCTAGCTCTCTGATCTTCATTTGCTCTTCACACTTCATCGATAGGATCCGAATAGACCCAGTCTTCATCTTTTACTTGAGTGTTTGGAAATGGGCGAAAACAATTTATCACCAATTTTTATTTCATTTTACTTATTTTTATTTTATTTTTATTTATTTTTATATAATTTTTATTTGATTTTTGATTTTATATTTGTTTAGAGATATAAAGATGCAACACGGAAATAATTTATCTGATCAAGGTTGTTTATATTTCCATTGTCAGTATAATAATACAAAATAATAATACCAAATATTGCAAATCTCTAAAAGAATATTAACACATAAACTATGAATCAATGAGGATCAGTATTACGTAGCTAGTTTCTGGTAAATGTCCATTCTTAGCACCTCAAACTCTTTATTGGCTTAAGTGTTTCATGCTCTGTATCAACAGTAAAATCTCTTCTTTAATTTTAAAGCGGTGTTTTTTCTTCCCAGATAATTCAGTCGCAGCGCTTTTCACAGCATACGAAAAATAGAACCAATAAAGACAAACTGAACTAAATGACATAAGTCTACCTCCACAAATGAGTTCTCAATGGTTAATAAGAAGCTACTGAATTTTTTCTAATTGCATTTTCATGTCAAATTTCAATATTGTGTAATTTCATTTCTTCTAAATTTTCTGTAAACTTCACAGAATTTATTTTGATATGTTTTGACTAGAATGTGTAAAATTATTAAATCGTTTTATTTGCTAATTTTGTCAGTGCAGTGCGGCTAGGTTTGCTGCGCATAATCCTATAAAACCTCAAAATATGCCATCAAGATTCCAGCGAAAGAATGCGCTCCCGTCGCCCCTCTTCACACACGGCACTTTAAACCCCCTCGCCACATCACCTCTTGATTTCTCGTGTGAAAACCCTCGGCTGTGTGAAGGTGGTCTCGCAGGAAGATGAGGTATAAAAGACAGGAGCGTTTAGCGGGAGAACACTTGGCAAGCAGAGATCAATGAGGCAGTGACTTAACAATCATGATCATCTACATGGCAGTGCTCATTGTTGCGTGTGCAGCGGAGCAGGAGAAGATATTTCATATCCCGCTTGATGTATCGGGTATGTAGAACAACTTGCTTCCTAATAGTATTTTAGATATTTAAATATTTTTTTTACGATATACCAAATTTAAAAGAAAATCTAAATGGTAGCAGATGTTAACGCTTTGTGTTTCACTATTGTTAAAATTTATCATTGGTTACATATTATATTTCATATTCGTTTTGCACGTGATGTCATCTCATTGTTGCCTCATGCCTCCTTATAAGCAAGTATAAACAATCCCCTTAAAAAAACACTCCGTGTAAAAATATAAGCCAAGTCTCTTTATCTATAAAAAAATAGAGGAAATCTAAAAATTCAGCACTGAAAAGTAGTGATATCAAAAAATGGGCTAAGTCAAAACTTAATTTTCAAAACCAAAATATACTTGGCGCATCGTTTTTTACGGCATTATAGGGTAGGCAGATTTTATGTATTTTACACATCTGACCTATACTTCTAAACTATCTATATGCATGATGCGCCAAGTATATTTTGGTTTTGAAAATGAAGTTTTAACTTGGCCCATTTTTTGATATCACTACTTTTCAGTGCTGAATTTTTAGATTCCCTCTATTTTTTTTTTTATAGATAAAGAGACTTGGCTGGTATTTTTACACGGAGTGTTTTTTATGGGGATATCACTCATTTTTTTAGTTTATTTAGGTACACAACTTGTAAGACTTTCGACAACAATGAGAATGACTAATTTCTTTTAAAAAAATACGCTATTTACGAATTGGTTCCTTAGAAAATATTTTTTTGCTTCTTAATATAAGCTTAAAGTGATATTCCATGAAGAATTGCGAAAGCATCGTTCCAATCGGTCCAGCCGTTTTCGAGATATGGCATCACTTCCGGTTTTCAAAATGGCGGCTGAAATCACTGACACCTAGAATTTATTTCTATAAATGTTATGTATCATTATAAGCCTTCTGAATAGTTATTTATAGGTTTTTATACATAGGGGTACTGAATTTATGCCGATTTCGCATAACTATGACGTCATTTCCGGTTTCAGCAATTAGCTAACTTCAGTTTCACTATTGATATTTCATAAAGAGAACCGTTTGAATCGATTGTTGCTAGTTTTGTACCGATTGGTTTAGCCATTTTCGAGATATAACGTCACATCCGGTTTTCAAAATGGCGGCTGAAATCATGCCATCTTGAATTTATAACTTTAAATGTTATGTATCATTATAAGCCTTCTGAATATGTAGTTATTGTTATAAGAGGTGATTTTAAATAAATTTGGCTTATTTATGACGTCATTTCCGGTTGCATTAATAGTAAACTAGGAAAACGCTCAGTGTAACGCGTTGATGAGCGAGCACAGAACATGCAACATCCCCATAGTAACGATGCACGACACGGCACAAGACGATTTTCTCTGCAATTTTTCAATCTCCATAATACTCTGGATGAATAACAGATCCATTGTGTCGTGAAGTCTTACCTACATACCTTCTCCAGAAATCTCTTGTGACATCCCATACTAAACTCGTAAAATTACAATTAATACTTTAATTGGGCTTACAATGATATGTAAAATTTAATATTAAGTTGGTCTTGATCACCATGCAAAATTTGAACTTAATGTGAACATTTTTATTGTCGACCAATCAGAGACATTATTTAAACTTAAACCAAGTAGAGGATTTGGCCTTCGTACTGCATCCGATTTTATGCGCTAGCTCAAAAATGCTTTCATTTTACTGTACATTGTGGATAGCTTGGCTGCTCTACAGGCCTTGCCTTGGAACAGAAGCTTAAAGAAGGCAGGGATGACAATTTAGTATACATTTTTCAAGATTATGGAATAAAATGACCTAAAAATGACAAAACTTTTGAAAATAACGACAGATTAGACTGAAAATTGGCAAAAATATCTAAAATGTTGGTACCAATGACCACGCGAAGTTTTAAGTTGATCGGTCATACGGTTCTAGTTTAAATGTCAAAAATAACATGAAAAATGGTTTTAAATTTGAACCAATAGGAGGATTTGGCTGAAACTTTTTATGATTGGGTACAATGTTGGTTGCAATGTTTTTGCTAAATTTCAAATTGATCGAAGTAACCAATCGAAAGATAATTTTTTTTAAATTTTAACCAATCACGAGAGCCCGTTCAAAAACGATCCCAGGGACCGCATAGAGTACGTTAGTATGTGTACAAAATTTCAGATAGATTGCTTGAGCGGTTAGACCTGGGCTGTGACCACAAAAAAACAACATAAAAACAAACAAACAAACAAACAAACAAACACACAGAGAAAGTGCCATAAGAGTACCGTGGTGACGCTCGCTACGCTCGCTCAATAAATACTTTGTCTAGGGGTATTTTATATAGATGCCCGTTTGAAAAGATTGGCGCAAATTTCGTAGCTCGCAAATGGCATAACCTATTGTACCGAAATTTGGTATATGTAGTGGTCTCAAAATTAAGATATTTCGCAACAATATGGGATTTCCCAATTTTGAGATCCAGTAGGCCGAAAATGCCATGTTGTTGCTTACAGTAAAAGTGGTTGGTCTGCTCCTCACTTTATATAGGCATTTACGGTATGTTGAGTGAGTGTGAGTGTACGGTACGACTTGGCTGGGTGGAGCGACCGCTCCACTAGATGTAAGTAAATTTATTATTGAACCACTTTCTCATATTTTAACCTCTCTTTGCAATCTGGCACATTTCCCACACATTTCGTTTTTAACAAATAACAAAAAGTACAATTGGTGGCAGAAATAGGATTAGTAAATATTTTCTAAGTTCGGATCTGAAACATTTTTCTCGTCATTTAAGTGAGTTTATGCTGTACAGTGACGACATGTACAGACTGAATTAGATACCACACACTTCATTATGATAACTATGCTTCTTCGATCGCATACTCCATTAAGGTGGAGCAAGCGCGAGCGATTTTGCCGCTTGTTTGGATGCGATTGGAGACAAAATGGGTTGACGAAATGATTTGAAATTTAAATCATGATAAGATAAAAGACAAACTTTGGGTTATCACTTGGTAAATTTTTAATTTTTTGCTTTGTTAATTAGTATTAATTAGTTGATTTGCGTTAAAAAATGGTATATTTTTCATAGAGTCTCGCTGGGGGCCGTATGACATTTTATTTTAAAATGTGCCAAGTGATAACCCTAAGTTTGGCTTTTATCTAATCATGATTAAAATTTTAGATCAATTGGTTAATTGATTTGGTCTCCGATCGTATCGGAAATTTCATAGTTTTGCGCGGTTTTGTTGAATAACCCGCTCCTAATTAACAAGGCACGAAGCAAAAATGAAAAACTGCTACTAATCTATAAGTACGTTTCACAAGGAATTTGCAACAGCGTAAATTCTATATTCTATTTCTGAGAGATATACAACGTTTTATTGGCGTTTGCATTTTGGCATTTGCCCTCAGGCATAAAGGTCCTTGTCGAATGTAGATGTACAATCAGACTGATCATGTGAATATTCTATCAAAGTTACCTCCACTTATGAAACAAGTTTTCTCTCTCAATTTTCTAAAACGGCCGGGCGCTTGTATCACCTTAATGTCTTGTCTTCAGGGTCTACAAGCTTGTCATGGATCGTGGACTACCAGGACGACACGCTAAAGGCCGAGGTTCACATCCCGCTGCCTGCAAAAGCGTGGTTCGCCATCGGTTTCTCCGACTACGGTGAACTCTTCCCGGCCGACTACTGCGTGCTCTGGACGGACTGGAGAGGAACCACCAGATTCGAGGTAACATATCATGAAAACGCTTTGTGTAACGCGTTGATGATCGAGCACAAGGTGCAACACAGTTATTGGCAGCTTTGGCTGAAACCCTGAAATTTATTTTCTATTCAGCAAGATCATTTTGATTTTTCAGCCAATCGGAGGATATTGATGCACATTTCCATCCCAGCCGTCATCTCAGTTCCATTCTACCGCACACCATTAAATTCTCACTTAGCAATTGACTTATTATCGATGAATGTTTACATGATTTCTAGTTTTTGCAAAATTAGTAGATATTTGGATCCAAATGTGAATGCCATTCAACACACTTAGTAAAACAAATATTAAACAAAAAGGATCGGTGAAAAAATAAATATTGTATCTCCTACTCGACTGAATCTTGGTGTTTCAATTGCCCTTTTGTCGCAATACACTTGGCCAAAGTAAAAACGGTATTTGAACGAAACGGTTTGGCTGCTGGTCAGGTTCCTCACAATCAATCCTTGTAATCAATCTTATCAATTATTAATGAAATCAGAGCTCACCTTCTATAAGGCTGCGTTTCACCAAGATTCCAACCCCGGGTTAGAGGCGGTAAACCTGGTTTAGGAGCCTCTAAACCAGGTTTACCGCCTCTAACCCGGGATTGGAATCTTGGTGAAATGCAGCCTAAAGGTAACCAAGTTAGCATTGATTTCATCGGATGATGCCATCCTATCAGCATATCCGTTTCATTCTAACACCGTTTTAACTTTGGCTAAGAGGGTACTACGAGTGTTAAAGTGTTTATTCTTTAAGTAGTTGAGCCTTCTGTCGGCCATGTTACAGGACGCCTGGGCAGGAGAAGATGGCCGCCTCTGGTCGGACTCGCAGCAGGATTGCACTCACTTCCGGTTCCTCAAGCGCAACAACATCACCAATGGATGCCTAAGTAGTTACACCATATGTCGGCCATGTTACAGGACGCCTGGGCAGGAGAAGATGGCCGCCTCTGGTCGGACTCGCAGCAGGATTGCACTCACTTCCGGTTCCTCAAGCGCAACAACATCCCCAATGGATGCCTAAGTAGTTACACCATATGTCGGCCATGTTACAGGACGCCTGGGCAGGAGAAGATGGCCGCCTCTGGTCGGACTCGCAGCAGGATTGCACTCACTTCCGGTTCCTCAAGCGCAACAACATCACCAATGGATGCCTAAGTAGTTACACCATATGTCGGCCATGTTACAGGACACCTGGGCAGGAGAAGATGGCCGCCTCTGGTCGGACTCGCAGCAGGATTGCACTCACTTCCGGTTCCTCAAGCGCAACAACATCCCCAATGGATGCCTAAGTAGTTACACCATATGTCGGCCATGTTACAGGACGCCTGGGCAGGAGAAGATGGCCGCCTCTGGTCGGACTCGCAGCAGGATTGCGCTCACTTCCGGTTCCTCAAGCGCAACAACATTACCAAGTTCACTTTCACACGAGGCTTCGACACTTGCGATGAGCAGGATTACATCATTGAGGTGAGGCGTTCGCAGAGATGTCAACTATAGGTCAGTTGCATCATCCTGGTTGCTATGGTAACATACCTCAATCGTGTTTATTTTACTGGGGGACAGGACATTTTCAATAGTTTAATCGTATTTTAAATACAGTTGTGAAAGAAAGTATTACTAGGAAAACGCTCCGTGAATCGCGTTGATGAGCGAGCACCGGAAACGTGCGCAAACATAGAACCGAAGATGAAAACATAAATAAACGTTTTAACGATATTAAACCTAGATTAAACGATAAGCAGTTTTACCTAGTTTATAAACGGAATGAATCCAACGTTCCACAATTATAATGAGACAATGTAATGTTTTGAACTGAATAAATCAAACCTTTAAAACAATTATTAACCTTCAAGAAAATGTCAGGCTAGACAGAAGCTCAGAAACGGAATGAGTCCAACGTTTCCACAAGTACCTAGATAGAAGAAGACTATTAATGAAATATCAATGTTCTGACAAAAACTCTCGATAAATAATGTTCACCTGCTATAAAAGCGGAGAAACTTTACTAAAACCTTTACAAAGAACACCAAATTGCCAAACATTTTCATATCAACGAGAATAAGCAAAATGCTGGAGAGATTTAAAATTACGACGTGTGATCACAAGAAGAGAACAAACGACACTCTATGAAACACACAGGAAGCACGGCCATCAGAACTATAATTTACGAAAAGTCAATCAAGGTCCTTAGTTTTGCGAATACTCAAAATGATTTGTTTGAAATACGTTCCATATTGAATTATTAAAATATGATCCATTTAATCAACATGAAAGTGTCTGCTTTTCACTGAAAATTGAAAATAGCATCTAAACACACTTGTACCTAAATCAAATCAGATTCAGATGCAGTGGAAAAACATTAATTTTCAATGTTTCATTTCTGATAGCTATTAAAAATGTCAATAAGTTCATACATTCTTAACTGATTAGGATGAAAATTTGTAAAATAAGAGACAATGTTGGTCCCAATGACCATGCAAAATATTAGTTTGACCAGATTTATCGAAGACCATTTTCATTTTTCAGCCCATCAGGAGATATTTATTTTACCAATGAGCCAATTGAATGGATTTCAAAAGAAATTAGGTTCAGCAAACAGAGAAGGTTGGTTTTACATGTGTGCAAAATTTCAGATCGATCGGTGAAACGGTGCGACCTGTGTATCGGCTATTAACAGACAAAAAAAAAACAGAGGTCCGTGCCAAAAGAACCAAAAGGAGACGCTCGCTTCGCTCGCTCAACAAGGAAAGACAGGAATAGTATCAAATAAAATTACGAAATAATTATCAAAAAAGATGATGAATAATTTACAAACTAAAAGCATCAGCTGTCCCCCAGTTAGTTTTTTTGTCAGCATGTTGCAGTTTCACTACAAGGGATTTTCGAATATTTTGGGTGATTTGTCGATTCATAGTGATAAGTAATGCTCTCAGATAGTTTTGTGTTCATATTAAACACGTGCGGAAATAGTCGTGGAGAATTATTTTACAGACTACTGACGTTTCTAAGTATGCAATTTGTTGTAGATTGTTTTGGTAAACTATAGGAAAACGTTTGCAAAACTCTGTATAATGCGCGGTAGAGAGTATCGTTGGCTTAAGAAGATATTTATAAGCTTCTTTTTGAATAGTTGATTTTTACTTTTTAGAAAATTATATCACATCGTATAAATAAGTAAGTTAATTTTAGAAATTAATATTTTAAATTTGCGTCTACTTAAATGTTACTAAAAACTACACACAGTTATGAGTCATCACCACCCTACTTTAAAATCAGAGATGATCGTCTGAACTGTTGAATGCAACGCCCTCTTCTGATGTTTAAAACCACCCACTGCTCGTCATACTTGCGACGTGATTGTCTAAGGGATGAAACAACCCTCCGGCGCACAGCTGGCGTGGAGCTTGAGAGAGCAGACTCGCGTTGAAGAGTTAAGCCCAGTCAAAGAAAACAACACTTTACATCGCAGACACATTCCCGATAATGGAAACAATATACCTTCATGTTTTCAGACTTATTGGCATAATTTTCTTCTTCGGTTTAATAACCCCATTAGAATGCTGCCGGAGGTCTCATTCTATAATCGGACGCTAAAAGATTTCAGACAGAATATAGAATCGATGACAAATAAAAACGCAATTACATGGCCTGGGTTCGAATCCCATTGCAGTTCGTCCTGACGTATATTCGTGGCTTTCCTCAGTCTAGAGGAAAATGTTCGGAAGGTTCTCTACTAATAGTCCACAACCAGCTCATTTCCACCGTTTTCCTTATCTATTATTCATCATCTTCTTATCATCATCAGAATAAGACTAGTAGGGCAACACACAGTGATTAAACACAAAAGACTTAAGATGATAAAATTTGTTATTATGCATTTTTAAACCTGTCTGTTTAATTGTCAAAGGTTCTCCTCTAAAGCGCCATTTATACGGTAAAATGTCCAATAAAATCTTTTATAAAATTTTGTATACATTTTTTTGTTTTTATAACATCTTTTACAGAAATAGAACGTGCCTTATATGATAAAAGACAACCCTTTTACAGAACACTTTACCATCAAATCGTTTTGTTTACACGGTAAAATTTCTTTGAAGAAAAGATTTTGTAAAAAATTTGATAGGAAATTTTACCGTGTAAATGGGGCCAGTCCTCAACCTCTGTGCCTTGATCTGTCAGGAAGGAACTACGCACGTGGTCTGGCTGGAAGGCAAGGGCCCTCTCTACCGCCTAAACGGCGTCAACGTGACGTCAGCAACACGCAGCGGCATGCAACGCTCCCAGCTGCTCAAAAACATCAACCCCGTGGCCAGTCTGCCGCCGGACACCTGGGAGCACGAGATCTTGAACCCCACTGTACACGTGCCTCATGTGGACACTACCTACTGGTGTCACACTCACCGCCTTCCTGCAGCGCTCAAGGCCAAGCACCACGTGGTACAGGTGAGTGACCTTGAACCCCACTGTACACATGCCTCATGTGGACACGACCTACTGGTGTCACACCCACCGCCTTCCTGCAGCGCTCAAGGCCAAGCACCACGTGGTTCAGGTGAGTGTTGTCCAGTACACATGACGTAGTTGGATTTTAAGGTGATACAAGCGCTCGGTCGTTTTAAAAAATTGAGAGAGAATAATTGTTTCGTAGTGGGTGTTACTTTTACAGGATGTTCACATGATCAGTCTGATTGTATATTAGTAGCACTGTTTCAGTTTTGCTTATTGCATCGTTAATTAGGCGCCGGTTATTCAACAAAACCGCGCAAAACTATGAAATTTGCGATACGATTGGAGACCAAACCCGTTAACCAAATGATCTCAAATTTTAATCATGATTAGATGAAATCAAACTTAGGGTTATCACTTGGCACATATTTGAAATTCAATTTTATACGGCACCCAGGGAGACAAGAAATAGCTAATTTTTCATAAAAAAAAATCCACTAATTAATGCCAATTAACGAAATAAAAAATAAAAAATGTACCAAGGGATAACCTTAAGTTTGTCTTTTAACTAATCACGATTAAAATTTCAAGTAATTTGGTCTACCCATTTCGCCTCCAATCGTATAATCGCAAAAAGTGTCTATAAAAAGGCAAAATCGCTCGCGCTTGCAGCATCTTATTGTTAAAATGTTCAAGGCCATGTTCGAGGTGGATGTGTCGTGTGTACTGGGCTCGTGACGCGCCAATGGGGTTGTTCACGCAAAACTATTGTAGATGGCGCTGCTGTTCTAATCGTCCGGGAGAGAGCCAATCAAAATGCATCTAGCGGAATGGAAGGTTTTTAAATCTTGGCGGGAGTTTGATTCAGAGATCTTGGATTCAGAAACCAACCAATCAGAGAGAGGCACCTCCAATGCTGCTAGCGCTGCGAGTGAGAGCAAATGGCAGTGAACAACCCCATTTGAACGTTCAATTTGAGTTGTACACGTACATCTTTTGCGTCAAGCCAATGTACTTCAATCGATTTTGTTTGCTTTTGGCTGGAAGTGAAAGTTGTACGTGTACAACTCAAAATGAAAGTACCACAATAGATCTCCTGGTTCAGGTATTAGCGTTTGCAACAAGGTAATAGATAGGGCGTTTGCAGTAATTATCACACACGTTTTTTTTAGTAAGGGTAACACATTTTATTAGAACTTTAAATTTTCAAAATAGGTCATTTCAATTTAATGTATTTCTTACGCACAATAAACTTATAAACATAATTTTTGTAACAAATGTATTACTAGTAGTTTTCTACTAATTGAAAAAAATATTCTAAACTCATGGCGTTCAGCCCAAGTTTTACGCTGAAAAGAGAACCTTGTTGTTAATCATTTTATTTCAAAAATGTAACATCTTGAAATGTTAGAAAATATCTATAAAATAATTATCACATTAATACGTCCAATTCGAAAGTAAGCAAATATTGAATATACCAAATCATATATTTGCAAACAACAAATAATTACATCAGGATAAGAAAATATCTCAAATGAGCTCTGAATGCTTGGAATATTATTGATTTTGAACTTGGCGCGCTGCTTGTCGCTCTGTTAGTTCGAGGCGGTGATACAAGAGGGCAACGAGGGTCTGGTTCACCACATGGAGGTGTTCCATTGCGAGGCGCCGCCTGGCGTCGCGATGCCCAACTACGAGGGTCCCTGCGACGCCCCCGAGCGCCCCGACGCCACGCAAGTCTGCAAGCGCGTCCTGGCGGCGTGGGCCATGGGCGCCCTGCCCTTCGTCTATCCGGAGGTACAATACCTGGAGGCAACTTTGATTGTCACATTGACATAATGCTCTCCCCTCACAAAAAAAATCATGGAGACTGTCATTCTGTACCTCTGAGGTAGTAGACAATTACATTTAAAAAATATAAGATTTTTTGCTGCCACCATCCAATCACATTTGAAATGGTGACACAAGTCATTTTGTAAGAGATTACTTTAATATTACGGTGTACTTACACAAATGATCGCTAAAATATCTGATTACTAAAATATGTTAGATCGCACCATCAGAAGTCAGTCCAAGCGATCTTTTTGTCTCATTCTAGTATGTGACGTCTCATTTCAATGATAATAACAAGCATTGATTGTTATGGAACATGACCAGCTGTCATTTAAATTCGTTCAGCGATCATTTTTTATGTCGTCCAGTGTACCTTATTGTTGACTTCAGTTAAATTGTAGGTATAGTGGATGGATATTGATTACATGATTCCAAAAGTGTGCAACGCAATCGAGAAAATAGACTTCGGACCTACAACCTCTGAAGTACATAATTGTTTTCACGAATCTATGGGAGACTTAAGTCATTCTACAGGGTCACCAGTTCGATTCCCTGAGATTTATCTGGGCTCTTTCCTAATTCTAGTGATACAAATTTTTTTTATTTCCAAACCCTGGTTCCAAATATTATTTGGGTCAGGGGGTAAGACAATTCATAAATTACATTACATAATTTCATTCACTGCCTAACCAGAAATACTAAGGTTATACATTTCTCAATCGGCTAGCCGGACCGGTTGATATTTCTTCATCTTCTTCCTCCTCACATTCTTCCTCCTCCATCTTCATAATTAAACCATTCCATATTTCATTATTCTCCCACCAACTTTCCTCCTCAACCATCTTCCAGTCTTCTCCTCTTGACCTCACATCTTCTTCAATCAAACTCTTCCACTGCCCTCTAGGCCTTCCAACACTTCTCTTTCTTACACATTCTGGGAAGATATTAATCTCCTTTCCACTTTCCCCGTCTTCTTCATCTTAGAGAGCAAGTCTTAGAGAGCACTCTGGGCTTGCTCTCTGGAGGTCATGGGTTCGATTCCCAGGTCCGTCCTTCCTGACTGAAGTTTTGTGGTTTCCTTCAGTCAAGAGACAGATGTTGGGAATGTTCATACTAATAGGACACGACAATCTCATTCCCACTGTCCAAACTTCACTAATCATCATCATAACAATCATTATAATCCAGTCGTACACAGATGTAGTATAAGTTGCCTAAAATAAAGATATTTGTATACAGAGGGGGGATTTGCAAGACTGGCTTTATCACGGGTTTTTATCAAAACATATAGATGTGGCTGCGTATACATCGTCAGCGAAAAGCATAAACTCAATAAAATGACGATAAAAATGCATCAGATTCAAACAATGACAATAAATTAAAATCCTATTTCTGCCACCATTTGTACTTCGAGTAATTTGTTAAAATCGTGTTCTTATTTAATATCGATTTCCTGTATTTGCAGAAAACTCACTAATATCATCATCAATCCAGTCACAGAATAATAAATTGAACTTCATGTCATTAAATTTAATAAATAAAAATAAAAAGTACTTATGTGGAGATATGTCCTTAATCTGAGGCGAATAAAAACGAGAAGTTTAATCTCCCCTATTGAAATATATTTGTGAACAGGAGCAAAGGAACAGTTATTGACACTGTCATAATGTGTCTGAAGTGTGTATATATTACATTTCGATGAATACTATTTCAGGAGGCTGGTCTGCCGATCGGTGGTCCCGATTTCAACCCCTATGTGATGCTGGAGGTCCATTACAACAACCCTGAGCTCAGATCAGGTGCGTGTCAACCCCTTTACGACCCCACCCTCTTATTGTCTTCTCCCTTATTACCCTCTTATTATGCTGTCTTTACAATCAGTCTAGAGAAAATGCATGAGATTGTATGAGAAAATGTATGAGATGTATGAACTGAAGAAATTTTAACACAGTTCTCTTTCTTGTGGTATATTTGGGTAATGTATGTTACTCATGTGTAATTTGTATTGTGTTTTCATGTTGTACAGATATATGTAGTTGACTGAAATTCATGTCAGGATGGCCGAGCGGTCTAAGGCGCCAGACTCAAGGTTACCTTGCCTACTCAGTAGGTTTGAAGCATTCTGGTCCTCTCTGAGGGCGAGGGTTCGAATCCCTCTTCTGACAAATCTTTTTATATCCATTTCTTATTAGTTTCTTTTAAAAAAAAAGTTGGTGCCCAAATTTTGCTGTATCTCCGTTACTAATATACATATTTTAATTGAATAATGGCAGAATAATAATAAGGTGCCGCTTTTATATCTTGGATGTTTCATAATTTTCTAATTTTTACGTATTGCATGTCACCTTTGTTCAAATAAAGTACATTTAAAATAATTGCCTATTATTTATACACACACATTATTAGAAAGAGATCAAATATGAAATATAGAGAAATACCAAAAATAGAAATAAAAAGGTTTGTCAGAAGAGGGATTCGAACCCTCGCCCTCAGAGAGGACCAGAATGCTTCAAACCTACTGAGTAGGCAAGGTTACCTTGAGTCTGGCGCCTTAGACCGCTCGGCCATCCTGACATGTATGTTTCTAAACATTGACTTCAAATTAGGTGGAGACATTGTTTACAGTCATTATTGAAGTGTATTGGTTGTATTTGCTAATAAAAATTGCATTTTTCCTCAGTTATTTTCTTTGCACTGAAAATTCTAAAATTGTCAGTTGTAACTGTAATTAACCAGATAGACATTCAGCTTCTAAAGTCGAATCGTAAACAGAAAATAAGACAAAGTGACACATGCGTAGTATAATGCAAACTGTATGCAGTATCAGTTTAAATATCAGTAGGCCACCAGTAAAGGTGTTTTTATATTTAAAAAAATGCGTTCATATAATATCATAAACTAAAATAAAAATACCATTGCACACAATAATAGCACATTAGTAAGTTAGCTGTGGACAATGTAGGAAACATCGATGCCCCAATATTATACTGATACATATCAAAAAAATGAAAAAATGAAAAAATATATCATTGGATTCAGAATTTCAAGCTCTATCTCGTCCTGTACTGAGATATCTTTTAGTTTCATTTGCCTCCAAGAGATCGCGGATGTCCCTCTATAACATTCTCCAGTTCTATACCAAGACATCTCAAGTTGTCTACTAAAATAGCCTTGTGTATTTTTCCACAGTTCTATACTGAGACACACGGCTGAGACATCATATTGAAAGCTAAATTATTCGATTTATCTCAAAACTAGGATTTTGGAGATGTCTCAGTATAATATTAGGGCATCGATATGTCAGGATGGCCGAGCGGTCTAAGGCGCCAGACTCAAGGTTACCTTGCCTACTCAGTAGGTTTGAAGCATTCTGGTCCTCTCTGAGGGCGAGGGTTCGAATCCCTCTTCTGACAAATCTTTTTTTATTTTGAATTCAGGATTTTGTTTGTCAAAATAAAACTTGTGCTTACGTTTTGAATTTCCCATGCTAACACAAAAGCTGTAATGACTAGTTAGATGTGAGTATTTGATAAGAGTTTACACAAATCTAAATATTGATCTGATTTAAAGCATTTAGTAACAAAATAAAGCAATTGCCTTCTTTATTTCAGAAAATGTTGCAACTTTCCAAAATCATATGATATCAATTCATAGCTTGCACGAACTTCTTTTGTTTTATTTCAGCAATGCTAAATTATTGAATTGTTCACCCATTACGTTAGCACGTTGACGGGTCAGATTTATAACGTTATTGAGGCAAACCGATGTATTTTTGTAATGTGACGGACGACGGAGACGGATACTATGTTTAAGGCCGATGCACAGTTGACGCAGACGGACGACGCGGACGGACGACGGAGACGGATATGATGTTTAAGGCCGATGCACAGTTGACGCAGACGGACGACGCGGACGGATGACGGAGACGGATATGATGTTTAGGTATGACATATTCACTCTGGCTGTTCACAATCGGACGCGGACGGACGACGACTTTAACATTGTATCCGTCTCCGTCGTCCGTCCGCGTCGTCCGTCTGCGTCAATTGTGCATCGGCCTTTAGGTATGGCGTCCGCGTCGTCCGTCTGCGTCAATTGTGCATCGGCCTTTAGGTATGACGTCCGCGTCGTCCGTCCGCGCCGTCCGTCTGCGTCAATAGTGCATCGGCCTTTACGCTGTACCGATGCATCTAAACGACAACATGATTGTTCCAGACTGGGTGGACAACTCTGGGATCCGCCTGCACGTCAGTCCCACACTACGCCAGTACGACGGCGGAGTCATCGAGCTGGGTCTGGAGTACTCCGACAAGATGGCGATCCCTCCAGGACAAGACGACTTCCGGTTGAGCGGATATTGCGTCACAGAGTGCACGGCAGTGGTGAGCGAGGATATGCATTCGTAATATACAATCAAGTGCTGTTAATTATCACTATAAACTGCCCTTTTGTTATTACAAAATATCAGATTAATTTCGAAACATTTCAAAAGGATACTGTTGCGTTTAATATCTCCGAATACAATCAAATAGCATAATTAATAGAACTTTGTGGTTTAAAATAGGTACTTAAAAAAAAGTACAGTTAAACTTTTAGCCCTGCTAAATTACAAAATATAGCTTCTCGGCAAGTCCGTTCACAAAATAGTAAATACAAAACTAATATAAATATAATACGAGTATGATTAAAACACACTAAAAACAAGAAGAGAAAAAGGGAATAGACAATATTCGATATTCAACAAGACAGTTATAATTCTAAAAATGGCTGTTTAAGGACAATCAACATTCACTTCTTCACATTTTGACAGGAGTTGGTAGGTCACAAAATATGTTATGAAGTATAATTAGTCATTTTGGACGCTACAAAAAAAATCGGCGACTTTTTCAATTGTGTTTCATGTAACTTGCCCAAGAATAAACAAATCTATTTGTCCGAAAGAGTTTGGCCAATATTGTGATTTTCAGGGCATCCCGGCAGAGGGCATCACCATCTTCGGGTCGCAGTTGCACACGCACTTGACCGGGGTTCGAGTCAAGACCCGCCACATCCGAGATGGCCGCGAGATGCTGGAGATGAACGTCGACAACCACTACAGTCAACACTACCAGGAGATCAGGTCGCTCAAGCGGAGGGTCACAGTCTTGCCGGCAAGTGCAACAAGAAGAGACGATCCTTCACCCCTGTCTGATGGTCCACTAAGTGATATCCTTTGACCCTCGATTATAATAATATTTTATTAGGATTATTTAGATGAATTCACCTGGTGTTGACTTATTGTAGAAGCGTTGGAGACGACCTATAAGTGATAATGAGCTTGACAGATGCCCTATTGCTGATGGATGAGGTTGTAGATGTCCTATTGTTGCTGGATGGGGTTGGTAGATGCCCTATTGTTGCTGGATGGGGTTGGTAGATGCCCTATTGCTGATGGATGGGGTTGGTAGATGCCCACTTGCTGATGGTTGGAGTTGGTAGATGCCCTATTGTTGATGGATGGGGTTGGTAGATGCCCTATTGTTGATGGATGAAGTTGGTAGATGCCCTATTGTTGATGGATGGGGTTGGTAGATGCCCTATTGTTGATGGATGGGGTTGGTAGATGCCCTTTTGTTGAGGATGGGGTTGGTAGATGCCATATTGCTGATAGATGGGGTTGGTTGATGCCCTTTGTTGATGGATGGGGTTGTTAGATGCCCTATTGCTGATGGTTGGAGTTGGTAGATGCCCTATTGTTGATGGATGGGGTTGGTAGATGCCCTATTGTTGATGGATGGAGTTGGTAGATGCCCTATTGTTGATGGATGGGGTTGGTAGATGCCCTATTGTTGATGGATGGGGTTGGTAGATGCCCTTTTGTTGAGGATGGGGTTGGTAGATGCCATATTGCTGATAGATGGGGTTGGTTGATGCCCTTTGTTGATGGATGGGGTTGTTAGATGCCCTATTGTTGATGGATAGGATTGGCATATGTGCTATTGTTGATGGATAGGGTTGGTAGATGTCCTATTGTTGATGGATGGAGTTGATAGATGCCCTATTGTTGCTGAATGGGTTGGTAGATGCCCTATGGTTGCTGGATGGAGTTGAGGATTGAGATGATCGCCCACTCTCTTGTCCAGGGCGACGCTCTGATCACGACCTGCGCGTACAACACTGCGCACAGGGATAACATCACCATGGGCGGCTTCGCGATCACCGACGAGATGTGTGTCAACTACGTGCACTACTTCCCCAAGGTCGAACTCGAGGTCTGCAAGAGTTCCATCAGCTACGAGAGCCTCTTCACGTACTTCCGCTTCCTCAGAGAGTAAGTTGCGACCAATATGAGGGGTCAAGAGGGGGTGCTTGCCCCTAGGATGTCAGAATAATTAAATCGCTTTAATTGCTTAATGTATAGTTTAATTTTGTAAATAAGAAGCACTTCAATACGTCTCAAAGTTGTTTTCGAAACGTAAAATAATCAAAAAGCGACAAGCGGGAAAAGGGGGAGGGTGCAGCCCTACACCTTCCGTAGCCGGTGGAAGAATTTTTTCCTTGCTTGACCCCCCCCCCCCCCCCCCCCCCACAGAAAATGACCCAGAAAATGGGTCAGCGCCTTTGACCATCATCGTATACACATTGAGTAGTATATTCGTTAAAGATCGAAATTTGTATTTTGATCGTGTACCTAACGTCGCACTAATTTACAAATTGGTCATACTTATCAAACCAGTCACGAGATTCATAAGAGTTTATTTGTTTTACGTTTGTAGCATTTTCAATTGCCTGCTAGCTAATTTATGCATGTTTCCTTTATCTTTCGTTAAAAGTAAACTAGAAGTATGATGAGGAAGCTAATGTTGACCTCACGATGTTGCAGATGGGAGAACCAGGCCACGAGCACGACGCTGGGCATCTCGGCGAACTACGGCGCCGTGCAGTGGACGCCGTTGAGAGTCAGCGTCCTGCAGCAGCTGTACGAGGAGTCCCCGTTGTCCATGCAGTGCAACATGTCGACGGGGCAGCGCTTCCCGGGAGGCTGGGAGAACCTCCCTGTCACGCCGGTCCTCTACCCTCTGGCACCGCCTCCACGGCGTGCATGCGACAGCAGTGTTGAGCTGTAGATCCTTCATCACCGCCTCCACATGTCACGCCGGTCCTCCACTCTCTGGCACCGCCTCCACATGTCACGCCGGTCCTCTACCCTCTGGCACCGCCTCCACGGCGTGCATGCGACAGCAGTGTTGAGCTGCAGATCCTTCATCACCGCCTCCACATGTCATCCCGGTCCTCTACCCTCTGGCACCGCCTCCACATGTCACGCCGGTCCTCTACCCTCTTGCACCGCCTCCATGCCGTGCATGTCACGCCGGTCCTCTACCCTCTGGCACCGCCTCCACGTCGTGCATGTCACGCCGGTCCTCTACCCTCTTGCACCGCCTCCATGCCGTGCATGTCACGCCGGTCCTCTACCCTCTGGCACAGCCTCCACGATATGCTTGTCACGCCGGTTCTGTACCCTCTAGCCTCCACGTCGAGCATGTGACGCTGATCTGTGGAGTCTCCCCTCTAGCACCGCTTCGTCGACGCACATGTAACGACGACCGACGCTTCTCCGACGTCGTAGCAAACCTCCCCTTTACTCTCGTCTTGTACACCCCGTTGACGCAAGTCGTTGACTTAATATAGGTAATTGTTATCATTATGTTATGAGATTGAATAAAAACTCTGATCAGTCAAAGATACTAATTAACTGTTTTGTTTAAACAAATGTAACCAAATGTAATCACTAATCAATGTAGCAACTTTATTGTAATGTTATCAATAAAACTATAAAACTTCAATGGCGCAGTCTCAATGGTTGATAGTCATATTTCGTCACCAAAATCCTCTTATCTGCACTCGATTAAGTAACTTTCCTTTTGTGATATAGACCAAACTTTCTTATCACTTTTAGAAATAGCAGAAAGACTTTGCATTTCACTTTGCTCCGCTATTTGCAAGAAGAGAACAATTTAGGTCTAAATCTAAGAATTAAATTTATGTAATCGCTCTCTTCTGTTTTCTACATTAAAATTTCAGAATGGCTCCTCACCAATCTGCTTGTTATATCAAAATCAAAATAGATTTTTTCTTATATTCGGTTAACTTATACATGATCTCTTTTAAATATTTTTTAACGACAACATAAAATAATATTAAAAATCCTACGAAACCAAATCCAACAATTCCATCCATTCCAAGCTACATTCGTCATCCTCCCCATTCTTCCACCCACCCTAATAATAATACACTCGCCTAACTTTCCTCAAATGAATAATTATCAAAATTAACGCTAACAAATTGAATTTTCCCTAAAACTCTTTTCAACCGAATGCATCTCACTACATTGTAACAACGAGTATATCTCAATGCGAGAGAGAGAGAGAGAGAGAGAGAGAGAGAGAGCTTCTAACTTCGTCAAGAGGACATAATACACCCCTCATCTAGCGCTGTTGCCATATGTTATTATTCTCGTCGCGACTAACAACCTAGCAAGCAGCGAATTGAGTTGGTAGTTAAGCCCAATAAGGCAACCTTCCATCGCCACGATGAAGTTTGGCTTAATCAACGTAACGTTGTAATTAAATTGGGATCTATTCTCTTTGTAGTGTGCCTCTGTATTATAAGCACCGGGCTTGTGTTCTGTTTAACAGACCTATAAGGTTATGTGGGGTATAATACCGAGCAGAGACAATAGCTTTGTGTGCTTAAGCTGCTAATGAACGGGCTTTTGTGGATGAGAGAGGGGTATAGGAATACCCACAATTTAGGATAACTTGTTTAAGGTAATGACTTGGAATTGGGTTGGGGGTGGGAGTGGCAGTGGATGTATGGACTGAGATTTTCAAAGGGTTGTCTTTCGTCCATTTTACGTTGAGGGTAAGTGAAAGAGTTTTTGTTTGAAATGTGTTTTGTGAAATTTATATTCTGGTGTTGTTTCTTCTTTTAAAATGGTAAATTGGAATGTTTCGTTAGCAAGGGAGCGAGTGAGGAGCTAAAAGAGTTTATATTCTATGAGATAACATTTAGATTACTAAACATACATGTTTCATAGAGAAGTGTGGGGCCTTTGATATGAAAACAACCAAATGAAAATGATGGAAACATGATTATGTTCTTTTGTTTGTATTTTACATTCAGGATTTTAAAATAAATGTACTTACAAGGTGATTGAGCATCTGCTTTATATAATGTTTATTTTTATTTAAAAAAATTGAAAAGTCAGCACTTGTGATTTACTTATTTGGTATTTCCCTCAGCAAGATTTACTGGAAAAGTTTCGCTTAGGACACTTTTTAATTTATAATGGGCGCAATTATTTATAATTTTATTGTTTTTGTGGACAAGTACTTTGTCTTTATGGCGTACATTTCACTCTTACAACACCAATATGACATGATTTTATTGAAAACTGATAAAAAAAAAATACTGTTTTATGTTTGGTTTATTAATAAAATAGATAGAATATCGTCGTTTCATGGACTCTAAATAATATAACAACTCGCTTAAATTGGTGAAATAAAAGTAGAAATTGAATGTCTCCCATCAAAATAACTTGTTCAATAACCACATTTATGATACAATCATTAATAACGAAATAATAACATCATCAACATTGACGATTTATCATAAACTGTTCATAATATCTGTCATTTCCGAATAATCAGCCAAGAATCGCCATTAAATCGATTGTGAAATATTTAATCGATTGTGAAATATTTAATCGGGGCTGATCATCAATAATTTAACATCATATTAGTCTGCATAATCCTACTATTGCAACACACAATGGATTCGAATGCAACAATAACGTCATTTCATTGCTACTTAGCATGCATTTAGATTCGCCCAATGATAGCCAACATTGTAAAGCTAATTTTAAGATTGAAATCGCTTTAAGTTTGATCTCATTGTGATGTGGCAACATCTGCTCGGCGATTTTGACACTGTTTTTTTAGTAGGTTTTAACAGGTTGGGGGAAGTAAAATGCAATCGGCTAGGATGAGAATAAAAATACATATTGATGAGACCTAGAACTTTGATAAAATATCTAGGACTGTTTTTAAAAAATTAAATCGAATGAATGAAATATTAAAGATTTCAAAGTTTAGGCTAAACTTATGTACTTGCTATTTACTTTATTTATTTTTAGTCTCATAGTCTGTTTTTCCTTAGTTGTCAACTGAATTATTGTTTAAAAAAGTTTACTTTACCTTTCTATGCCCTCACACAGGGTCTCTTTGACCCCATGAGGGCTATTCCTCTTTTTATATAATTTAATCATTTTTTGTAATTACTATTGTACTCTGTATAAAATGAATAGAAGAATAAAATGCTTATAAATTGAATTTAAATTGATACCTTAGTAATTAGATCCATAATAGAGAATACTTTTCGGCAAGTGTCGCCATCTACTATCTAGTTGCCTGTATACAATTGAGCAAACGTTCCAAAAAGTATGGAATAAAGTTCAAATTATTATAAATACGCTGTGCTGGCGAACATCAATCATCAGTCACATATGAAGGGTACAGAGAAAGAACGCTTTGAGTTCATATTTTGAAAAAATAGTTTAATGTGTAATCTTGCCGTGATTTTTATGAGCTTTCAGAATATACCCTCGGTTTTAGGAAATATTGCCACAAAGTCTTGAAAAACGCAATTGAAATATCGATTTGTATGGAAGATGATACAAGTTTCAACATAAAACCTCGTTTATCTCAGTTTCATCCGAATGTGACTCATAGCGTTCTTTCCCTGAACCTACCCTTCATTTAGTTCAAGTTCTAATCTTTATGTGATGCCCAATGAAAACAAAACTTTAAAATTGATTTGTTTTCTAAGATCATTCATGTATTTTCATTGGTTACCACCTGAAGCAATTGAAAATTGAATTGAATATTTATTTGTTGATAAAGTATAGGCATAGAAAAATACATAGAATAGGTATTTAAAAGTAACCTGAAATTTAAACCAGACATCCAATTTTTTTTTTGAGTCAGACACTAGGTAATTTTATTTCTCTACCTTGAACGCAGATATTTCTCTTGCTTCTCTTACAAAATATTAGTTGAAATCACATTTCAACTAGATTTGCCGAAATTACAAGTGTCTCAGAACCATGGGGGCAGTGCAGATGTCTGATTTCTGATGTCTGATGTCTGATGTCTGATGTCTGATGTCTGATGTCTGATGTCCGACGTCTGATGTCTGATGTCTGATGTCTGATGTCTGATGTCTGATGTCTGATGTCAGATGTCTGATGTCTAATGTCTGATGTATGATGTCTGATGATTGATGTCTGTTGTCTGATATCTGGTAAGCCATCAGTCTTCAAAAATCCTCACCATCTTCTCTTCATATCATTAATCAATTTTTTATTTGTATATATAAAACAGATTATTTCTCCCCCAAAATTGACCAAAACCACAATGCAGTCGTGAAACGGAATCAAAACATAAGCTTTCTTTCAGTCATAATTCCATAATCCTCTAAAATGAAATTCATTTTTCTATTAAATCCGCAATAATCACGCCACTAACGACCTCACATTGACCATGTTGGCGAGCACAGACGGCAGCTGCTAGTGTGTTGACAGAAGCGAGGCATTCAAGTGTGGCGAGATTCAGTGATTCGTTCAGAAGGATAACTGAATCATGTTTGTAGGCGCGGATTAGCAGTGTTCTGGTGACATTTGTGGCACATTAGTGACTCATGGGGGTGTGAACTGCACCTTGCAGTGAGGAACAGCCGTAGGAAGAAATAAATATTCATCATTTTGCCAAAAGCCGCAGGGGCAGAAGTATTATCTCCTAATACGTACTATCTTTGGTATTATCTTTCATTTAACATGGTGTTCTGGGTATTAAATCAAAAGATAATACGATCAATTGCCATTTATTTGACAATAACTCATGTCACAATTACAAATATGATTGAATGAGGGCAGAATTACTGGTTTTTAAGCTCATCTCAAGAATTATTGAAATGGACTTCCGGCCTTTTACCTTTGTGTACAGAGCTTAACTACATTCAGTATCAATTAATATTCTTTCAAAAGTGTCAATCATCCAGAAGTTTTTTTTAAGCAAACCACAATTTCAGCTCTTTACATGATGTAAAATAACGCAATTTGATACTTATCTGGATAATATCTGTGGAAATCCATTTCAATAAATCTTTAGCTAAACTGAAAAACTTTGCCTGTAATTGTGTCACCAGTCATTTTGTAATAAATAATACTTCAATATAACTGTATTTTGTTGACATCCGTCAAATTGCAAATCATTTCATCGGTATCAATACATGATGTCAAATGTTTGCGACTTCGGCCCTTCTACCTCTGAAATACAGATTATAATAATGTATTTTTTACTTTTTTGATGATGCTTAGGAACATCATACAAATCATAAAGGTTACGATCAGAATGCAAAATTCAAGTATCGGTCAACAGAAAATAACAAATAAACGCACTCGAGATGTCGCCACTAATTCCCTGCACACTCGGAACCCTCGATCGTGGAGTCAACTGGAAGCTGTAATTAGCCTTGTATGATCACATCACACGTCTGTGGGGACTTATTGGGGGGAAGAGGGGGGCGGTTGCACCCTAAAGAGGGTATTAAGTGCCCCACTCATCCCCTAATCAACCCCCACCCCCCAGGCAGCCCTCAACACTATCGGGTGACGAGTCATGCGAAATATATACTTGGAGGGGGATTTCACATTCATAGCTCTTTATTGTTGAAGGAAAGCATTGAATCTTCTTTGATTTGCTTTTATATGGACTGGTTACGCGTTTTATAGAATTTGATAGAATAAATTGAACAAAGGGAAGGTCCCAGACAATTGGATATTGCAATAACAGACCCTGCGAAATAATCGCTATTGTTGCGTTCAATTTCAATTAGAGTTAAGAAGTTTAATGAAGTAGGTAAATTACATTATTGTAATTATAGAGTAAAAGTGCGTGTTGCATCGTTTAAAATTGAGAAAACTTTTAGTCAGGAGGAGTTGGATTTTGGAAAAATGTGAATAATTATAGAGTCAAATCTTTTGTTAGATTTTTTGAAATCGTTTTTTTTTTTCTTTTTTTCTTTTGTAAGTTGTAGGTGCGATACAGGTCAAAGTGTTTCTCAAATCAAGCTGAAATTTTGCATACATATGACCGCACCATCTGGTTTGCTGTAGAGCAAACCGGGTTGGCTGAAAAGTTATAAAATCTACGTTGTTGTCCCATTGTACTACATACCTACTTGAAACTATTTTTTTCAGTTACCATATTTACATACAAATTATTATTATTATCATTATTACCTTCATTAATATTAATATGTATCATATTATAAACAATTTCATAAAAATCAGACCGGAACTAGAGTTGTTGGCATTTTAAGCTTTTAACAAATTCATTCAAACTTCATTCAAAATAAAATCCATTCAAATGCATTCAAATTTTTTCAAACAAAAGTTCTCTAAAAAATAGACGATTCAAATATGTTAAAAGTTATAACAAATTCCAAATCCCTACCCTCCACATTACACTTTACTTATTTACAATAATAACTCCATAATTTTTTCCATGACAAACTCTTTGTGACGCCTACTGACATCCCCTTGAGTCTATCACCACATCCCCTAGATTGGCCACTAATAACCCCCCTCCCCCCCTAATCCCCAACACTTGCCTCCTCAAGTGGCACCCCCCCCCCCCCCCACACACATACTGGCGCCGCCGTGCGGTCGACGGCGCCATGTCTCACTTGATTTGTCAACTCCCCCAACCCCCCTCACTTTATTACCCCTGTGCGCCAATCATGTTACCAACGATTCAGAGCAAATCAGAATCATTCTCGACGAAATTGGATGCTATCAAATTTGTGTTTATCTTAGAGGGGTTGGGAAATATTGTACGATCTGCTAACATGAACTACCCCTTGGGACATGTAGTGAAAGTTCCTATCATATATGTAGGTTTAACGATAATTTGTACTGATTTGTAAAGAATATTTTATTGAGGTGTAAGGTTTTTTTGCTAACTGCTTTTGTTTTCATTCTTGAAAATAGTGTTGATTTTACATTTGCGAGCAATTGGTAAAGTACGTATTTTATCGTTGTTAATAGATACTTTATCTACGAATATAAACCAAAAACCAAACCGTGATTTGAAAGACAATTATTCCAAATTAAACCGATCTTCGTGTTACACAAAATATAGAACGTAATGTACGAAATAGACATATTATCTGTAGCTATACCAGGAGAGATGGGGAATACACAATTGGGGAATATCTACACAAATGTGCTCCATTTCTTTTGTAAAAAGTCTACTTTTAGAATTGGGGTTTCAACCCACTGTTAAAATCATTAGTTATGTTTACAAGTAGCCATTCAAGGAATGTCAATTGGATGTTGGCAAATGGCAACAGTCCTAATCAAGTGTTTAAAATCTATAAGGGCATTGAAAAACTGCTTCTTATAGAGAACAAATGTCCGGTAAAGCTGAATGGTTGATTTTTTTTTTACATCTAAGTGAACTTTTGAAAACTCGTTAAAACTTATGAATGTATCCTTTTTATATTCCCACTTCTCTCGAGGTAGCTATGTAGAAGTACACAATATTTTGATTATAAAACTTATATTTTGGTCAGATATAACTAATGAGAGTATTACAGAGCAATAAAAAGCAATTGCATTTCCAGTGTAATCGTGAATTACTGCTATTCAGAAAACATGTCCGCCGACATCATTAATAGCGACATATCTCTGTGTCATCAGATCATCAATCATCAGATGGGACAAGAAACTGATTAAATGCCATCAGACGGGCACTGTGACGTCATCGCTAATTGAATCCTCGGCGAGGAGGAGGAGAAGAAAACTGTCCTTCATTTTGATTAAACATCAGAGAAACGGCGGGGATGTTCGTTATTATGAGCTAGCACAAAAAGAAAGGTGTGAGATGGAATAAAAAGAGTAATCATGTCAAGTGCACTGGATTATTGCTTGACGTTTTGATGGGCGAGTCTTTGGTGGTAAATGGAGTTTCAGGGGCTTGATGAATATTAAATCTACCCTTAGACGAAAGTAATTATAGAATAATGGTCGGATAAAGTTGGAACATAATGTGTCTGTTTATTTGACTTACACAACTGGAAATGGTATACGATTGGCATTATATAATTAAATTGTTTGTTTGTATAAAGTTGGAACAGTGTTGTATTTTTTTTTCTTGTTATTATCCAACTAGGAAAACGCTCTGTGTAACGCGTTGATGAGCGAGCACGGACAGGCGCAACACCTCGAACCGAAATTATGTCTATCGAAAATATCATTAAAAGCCAATAATTCTTGAATTTCGTCAGACTCAAGTATAAAAATCTCAAAATTGTCCTAAAACATTAGTTCCAATAACCATGCAAAGCTTGAACCTTTTGAACCTTTCTGATTGAACTGTTCCTCGTTAATATTCAAAAATCACAGGATCTCTTAAAAAAAATTGACCTGGGACCACTCATATGATATTATTGTGTGTACTTACACAATATTAGATCGATCTGTTGAATGGTCATATCAGTTTCATACGTTTGAAAGTTTATACTCTAACTACCTTGGAACTATAAAGAGTCGAAGTAGCCGTGATCAACATTTTCGAGAAATTTGACAGCCAACACGCAAAATGTCCGTAAAACGTCAATAACTTTTGGATTTAAACATAGATTAGTCTGAAAATTTTCAAAAATGCAGATAATGTTAGTCCCAATAACCATGCAAAGTTTTAAGTTGATCAGTCATACGGTTCAAGTTTAAATTTAAAAAAATACATAAAAGATTTTTTTAAATTTTAACCAATGGGTGGATTTGGCTGAAACTTTGTAAGATTGGGTACAATGTTGGTCGCCATGACTTGTCAAAATTTCAAATTGATCGGAACTACCAATCGAAAGATATTTTTTTTAAAATTTGAACCAATCACATGAGCCCGTTCAAAAACGATCCCAGGGACCGCATAGATTACGTTAGTATATGTGCAAAATTTCAGATCGATTGGTTGTGCCGTTTGACCTGGGCAGTGAACACAAAAAAAAAAAAAAAAACACACAGAGAAAGTGCCGTAAGAGTACCGTGGTGACGCTCGCTACGCTCGCTCAATTATAAAATATAATTTCTTATATTTAGTTAAAAAATGATGTAGGTATAATAATAATTATGTTTCATTATGCCTAACATAAAAATGCTTATGAGAAATCAGTAATAAGATTTTCTTTTGAAATTATGTGAGTAATGCTATATTTTTCATTTATTGATTTTTTTTATATTACAATTGTTATCGATTTATGAAGTGGGAATTATGTCGGTGATTTGAAGGCAACAGGAATGGAAAACTATGTGCTTGAAGAGCCGATGAAAGTCTATGCTAACTCGTTATCTAACTCGAGAGCTCTGATTTCATAACAAGGATTGATTGTCAAGGAACCTGACAAGCAGCTAATCCGTTTCGTTTAAATACCGTTTTATGATACTTTGAGTGTACTTATACCACTGAGTTCTATATATACAACTCAGTGACTTATACTAACGCCTTCTATAATAATAACAAATAAGTATGTTGAACTTATTTTCTATTCCATGCGATCCTCTTTTTATCCTAACTTCCAAATTATTAATAATTTACATTTTATAATGAAATACAAAGAAAAAGTGAAAAGTGCCTAATGAAGTAATTTCGTACTTTTTGAGCGAGCGAAGCGAGCGTCTCCTTTTGGCTCTTTTGGCACGGACCTCTGTTTTTTTTTTTTTTTTTTTTTTTTTTTTTTCTGTTACTGACGATATACAGGTCAGAGTTTTTCTTCGATCGAGCTGAAATTTTGCACACATGTACGTAACATTTCTGATTGTTGCAGACCCTAATTTTTTTGAAATCCATTGATTGGTTCAAATTTAAAAAAAAATAACTTTTGATTGGTTGTCTCGATCAAATTGAAATTTTGACAAGTCTTTACCCTCAACATTGTACCCAATCAAACAAAGTTTCAGCCAAATCCTACCATTTGTTAAAATTTAAAACCATCTTTCCTGTGTTTTTAGAAATTTAAACTAGAACCGATTGAACGATCAACTTATAACTTCGTATGATGGTTAGGACCAACATTATCTTCATTTTTGACCATTTTCATACTAATCTGTGTTTAAATCCAAAAGTTATTGACATTTTACGGACTTTTTGCGTGTTGGCTGTCAAATTCACGGCGACTTCGAATCTTCAGTTCAAGGCAAGGTAGTTAGAGCAGAAACTTTCAAACGCATAATGAATCTGATAAATGATAATGACCGTTCAACAGTCGATCTGATATTGTGTAGACACACTTATATCATATGAGTGGTCTCAGGTATATTTTTTGAAGGAGATCCTGTGATTTTTGAAAATTAACACGGAACCGTTCAATCATAAAGGTTCAATCGATCAACTTACAGCTTTGCATGGTTATTTGGACCAATATTTTAGGAATTTTTTGAAATTTTCATACAAATCTGTGGCGAAATTTTAGAATTATTGGCTTTTAATGACATTTTCGATAGACAGAATTTAGGTTCGAGGTGTTGCGCGTATCCGTGCTCGCTCATCAACGCGTTACCCAGAGCGTTTTCCTAGTTTTAAAATTGCTCATACTCTTTTGATTTCGGTGAAAAAGCTTTACAGACAGCATTTTGTAAAATCCATGGTCTTTCATTTCGTACAGTCTCACACACATTTGAATCTGGTATTGTATCAACTTACGTATCACTCGCTTTCAGAAAGCGACAGTTGAAAATTAGTCCAAGGAAGTAAAATCATGACCATCACTTGACCATAACAACCATCCCATATCGGCGTCACTAATCGCTCCATTCTTACATCACATTCTCCTCTTTATTGTTCCGGCACTCAACTCGACGTCGGCGTCGGCGGCGTCGCTTTGTTCGCCGCCGCGACGCTAATGCACCGACGCCAAACTCCGATAATAGACCTCTCTTGCAACAATAGTTCATAGACTCGGTATTGTGCGAGGGAGATTAGTATTGTTTATCAGAGACAGACGAAAAAGTAAATATATTGTGAAGTAACTGTTTTAGGGACTAAAGGACAAGAAGTGTGAAAATAAACAAAGGGTAAGTAGCTCGATTATGGCTGGGAGAGGGGGGAGGGGGGGGGGGGGGGGGGGGGGGGGGTAAATAGCTTTTTGAATTTCAATGTATCATTATAAAACATTGGAAATCATTAATATGCTTCCAAACAGAAAATAATTTAAAAAAAATCCGTAACAGCTCTATACTACTTAGGAAATAACAATTTTCATACAAAGTTTAATGATTCATAAACTGTAATACATCATTTTACGCCGATACTTTTATCTTTTTAACAAATTTTGTGCGTTTTGTAGCCAAATGCTGGAATTTATTTTCAAAATTTCAGCTAAATCAAAGGAATCTTTAAAACGAAAATATAGAATAGAAAAATAAGAGCAATTTCAATCCTAAATAAAAATAAAATGTTATCAATAAAATGTTTTGCTAAAATAAATAAACATGGGTACTAATCCCATGTGAACAATCACATAAACAATCAATTAAAAACGCTACGCACAAAGTGGAATGTCGTCCATGCGCTCCCGTGTACTCGACACAGAGCTACGAGGACGCTATGATGACGTCATATCCAACTCGTTACACAAAAGAGATGATTGCAGACGACACGTCAGTTGACACTAAGCCTTCATTTAATTGCTCAGGGGCTGGAGTTACGTCATTAATTATTATTCACACACAAGACGGCGATTCCCAGGCGTCGTGACGCCTGATCACGTGGTCTTGTGGGGTTGGGGGGGGGGGGGGATGTGGATGTGGATGTATTATAGGTACGGTCTCGAATAAAGATGATATGGCCGAAATATTAGAATATAGGAACTTGGGTGAAATTGTTTAATTTTCCGATTTTTAAATACTGGAAATACTCTTAGAACAGTATTTTTGTTACAAGGCGCATCGTTTTTTAGGGCATTATAGATGGGGACGGCACCCGTAAACTTTACCGGTAAATTAAGGTAAATTTACCGATTATTAATTTACCGGTAAAAATATAGTAAATTTTGTTTTTTTTAAATACTTTCGAATGTATGAATGGAGATATCATAATTTAAGTACTGTAAGTTAACTTCAGAGTGACAACATTAGCAGAAAAGGATATTTTACGTTGATTTTTAAACTAGGAAAACGCTCTGTATAACGCGTTGATGAGCGAGCACGGACACGCGCAACACCTCGAACCGAAAATATGTCTATCGAAAATATCAATAAAAATTCTAAAAAAAAAAATCTAAATATTCTAAAAATATTTTAAATATGTTGAATCGACGGTATTGCCATCTTTTAAATGTTACGTTTTTGGTATTGATGCAAAAGGCACGTCTTATCTGTTCAATAGACTTTTTTTTTTTTTTAAACATCTTTATTGAATAATATATACATAGATTATTTACAATTTCTAATATTATTTTTAACAATTCCTGGCTTTCGCCTCCACTTGTTAAATTGAAACTTAATGCTAAATAGTAATATTTTTGATAATTTTAATTTTAATTTTACATAGATAAGAGATACAGGTAAAAAGATGTGGCAATTTAAAAAACCTGCAACATATTGATTGTTCAAAATGATAGATCAGAAAAGGTATAAGTCTAATAAACATCAGAAAATAAAATATAAGTGTCATCTATGGAACAAGATATCATAAAAGGTTACATAAGTAAATGTTTCGGTCTTTTGTGTTTGTATTTCTTGTAATTGAGTGAATTTATTGTATAGTTGCCCAGATCGTGTATTAATGGGTTATGCATATTTCTTGCACAATTGATGTAGAATCGGTAAGTCAGTTCGAAGATATGGTCTGTTAGTTTAGGTATTCTGTATTTTCTGTGGATCGAGTCTATTGAAATGTTTCTGGGTATGTTACCCGCCATTCTTAGACATTTATTTTGAACTATTTGTATCTTGTTGTAATTAGATTTTGCAGTATTACTCCAAACAGGTTAGGCATATGTGAGAATTGGTCTGATTAACATTTTATACAGCAATACTTTGTTGTTCTCTGAAAGATGGCTTTTTTTATTCAACAGAGGATAGTTTTTGGACATCGCTCCGTACCCTTGATTTCTAATGGTGGTCGTGTGGAAACCGTAGTTCAGTTTGGTATCTAAGTTGATTCCCAGATATTTCACTGTTTTTGACCATGTTATTTCGATGTTATTGAATTTTATTTCTGGAATGCTTTGAGGTCTTCTTTTGGTAAAGAGTATTGCTGCGGTTTTGTTGTCATTTAACTTGATCTTCCATTTTGAACAGTGTTTGTAGATTTGCTGTAGACCTTTTTGGAGTCTGCGTGCGATGGTGTCAAGACGCCACGACGAAGTGTACAGTGCAGTATCACCGGCAAACAGAGATCGTTCGATGTTCTTCATGCGCGGAATGTCGTTAATATACAAAGAGAATAGAGTTGGCGCTAAAATAGAGCCTTGGGGCACTCCGGCTACTACTTTTCGTTCCGTAGAAGTAACGTTATTTATAGACACGTGGAAGGATCTTTGTTCAATAAAAGACTTAAGTAAAAACACCAGATATTTAGGTAGGTCCAAATGTATGCACTTATAAAGCAGTCCTTCATGCCATACCGTATCGAACGCTTTTCAATATCGAGTAACACCATTCCTGTATATTTATTAAAGTTAAAGCCATCGGTGATATGTTCTGTTAATCTTGTTAGTTGAGCCACTGTTGAATGTTTTCTGCGAAATCCGAATTGTTCGTTTATAAGTATGTTGTTTGAGTTAATATGCCTTGAAAGTCTTGTTAATATAATTTTTTCACAAACTTTGCTTAGGGTAGAGAGAAGACTTATGGGTCTATAACTTTTCACAGCCGAGGGTTCTTTCCCGGGTTTGGGAAAGGGTAGTACCTTGGCGTGTTTCCATATTTTGGGGAAATGTCCTAATTGTTGAATTTTGTTAAAAATTTTTGTTATGAGGACTAGTGGCTTTTTAGGTAATTGCTTCAATAATATATTTTGAATGTTGTCAATGCCTGGTGCTTTCTTGGTTTTCATCTTCTTAATTATTTTCTGAACTTCTAGTGGCGATGTGAATTCTATATCTTGGATGGATGGAGCAAGTGAGAAGTAGTGGCGTAGCAGCTTGTTGACATTGCGCTTGTGGTTGTTTGAGCCCATACAGTCATTTTGCTTATGTATTTGTTCAAAGTTGTCCGCCAAAGCATTTGCTTTATCCGAGTCCTTGTATATCATATGGTACGGGCCATTAATTAAGGGAGGAATTGATTGAGGTGTTCTGTTGATCGCCTTGGAGATTTTCCATAAAGAGTTGTTTGTTGGGGACAACGTTTTGAGAGTTGCATTCCAGGTGTCATTTCTCCAATTGGCTATTAATCTTTTTATATTTGCCGTCATAGTTTTAGTGGTTAGTTGATCGATCTTATTTCTATTTTGTTGCCAATTTCTTCTCGTTCTGTTGCGGTGCTTGATTTTTTCCTTGATGTCCTCTGGAAGTTTGAGAGCAAATGAGCTGTGGGTTGCTGTGGGAATAGCCTTCTCACATGCTTTATCTATTATACTTGTTAAAGATTGTATGCAATCTTCTATATCTTCTGGATTTCTTATTCTGGTATTAATGTCGATATTTTCATCAATTATTTTTCTAAATTGTTTCCAGTTAGCGTGTTTGTAATTGCGAAACATCTTTGGAGGTATTGTTTTTGTGGCACTGTTAATTGTGAACAAAACAGGGTTGTGATCTGACGGAAGAATTGGGTGAGTGGTAAATGAGGAAATATTCTTGATATTCTTAGTGATTGTAATATCTAGTACACTGGGTCTGGCGTTGTTCCGATACGGATAATAAGTTGGAGCATCTGGAGCTCTGATTTGGAAGGATCGGGAAAGTGAGTGTTGAAGGAGGATGTTGCCATTTCTGTTGTTGCAATGGCAGTTCCAGTTGGTGTGTTTTGCATTAAGATCTCCCATTATTATTACTGTGTCGTCCAATTTTAGCAGTTCGTTGATGTCCCTTATATCCAGTTTCTTATTCGGTGGATTATAGACTGATACGAATGTAATCTTCTCTATATTATTATTATTGTTTGCAGTATTGTTGTCTAGAGTTATTTGCACAGCCACTGCCTCTAGTCCACGTATTGATTGAATAGGAATTTCTATTTGCTGTATTTCTGATCTAACGATGATGGCTACCCCTCCTCCTTTGCTTGAGCGGTCTTTTCTGTACGTTTTATATCCTGGTATCTTGAGAGAGTGTTTTTTTCCTAGGTGTGTTTCCGAGAGTCCGATTACATTAATATTTCTTCTATTAGCAAGATCTGATACTTCTGGGATTTTCCCTGATATGGAGTTGCAGTTCTAGAATACAATATTTGTGTCTGTTTGGATGGCCATCTGGGTGGTTAGTCGAATAAGGAGAAAAGGCATTCGAAAAGAATTACTACTTTTGTTGTGCTATCTTCTGCTTCTTTGAGCTTGTTCATTGTAGTCTTAATGTTGGTCATGATTTTCTTTATGTCTACGAAGTTAAATATGTCTTTGATTTCTTGGAATAAGCCTGCAACAACGGAGTTGTTTTCCTGTGAATTTTGGCTGATGTTTGGTTTGTTTCTAACCAGTGGCGGCTATTACAGTGTGCAAGGTGTGACAATTGCACACCTGATCATCCAAGAAAATTATTTAAAAGTGCTCCCTAATCCAGGAAGTAGGAAGTTAAATATTTTGTCTAATCATTTTGCTCTCCAAAAGACGTAAAAATGCATCAATTTCAAACTAAAGATACAAAAAAATCCGGGGTTATGCGCCCCGGCCCCGCATCTGCTGGGGGCTCTCCTCTTAGAGTACTTTCTTCTACGTCCTTCTATGTAATTGAACACCTGTTGTAAAGCCAAATAGCCGCCACTGTTTCTAACTGTAGGCCAGACGGTTGGTGTTGTGTCTACTTCGGACTTGGTGAGATCTTGAGACGGCAGTGGGGGAAATTGTTTGTTGTCTTGCTGGAATCGCTGCGAAGTTGGTTTCTTCGAATTTTCAGTGTTTGTCAATTCATTTCTTGACCGTAAATTTAATTGTTTTGCATAGGCTGGGCATTGTCTGAAGTTAGATGGGTGGTTTCCTTGGCAGTTAACACACTGTGGCGCTACTTTTGGATCTTTAGTGCAGTCAGATGTGATGTGTTTGCCCAAGCATTTTACGCATTTTGGATTTTTGTAGCAATTTTTAGCCGTATGCCCAAAAGATTGACAATTGTAGCATTGAATGACGCCTGACATATTCTTAAATCGTTGCCAGTCTATTAAGCATCTGCATACTTTATTGTGTTTGAAAACATCACTTGGTTTTGTGTTTGCAGCAAACGTGACTATGTACAATGGTAGCTTGACTGGGACCTGATTGGGTTCTAGTTTCCTAATCATTTGTGTTACTTTTGTGACTGGGAGTTGCAGGTTTTTTAGATCTGCACTTATTTCTTCTGGTAGTATATTCGGTGGTAAGTTTCTCAGAACAAGTCTCAATTCTTTGGATTCTTGAGGGGTGTAGGTGTGGTGTTCGAGATGACTGGATTTTAAAGTTGCTAGAACTTCGTTGTAGTCTTCTTTATTTTTGGTTTGGATGATTATACGATCCCCTTTGTATTTGATATCAAATTCCTCGGTCAATTTCTGTCGGAGATTGTTGAAAGTCTTGGTATGATCTTTGACAAAATGGTAAAGAACTACTGGAGGTGGTCGTTTGTTCTGTGTAGGTTGAACTGCTTGACTCACCTGACTCGTGACTTCTTCGTCATCGTCGCTATCGTCTGATAAGGATGCAAATTTGTTTGTTCAATAGACTAAACCCAACTATAATAAACGAACTTTTAACTTATTACCACCGTTACATAAAATACTTGTTGGCCAACGTTCTTTCTCTGTAATTGCTCCAACACTTTGGAATCGACTGTCATTGTCAATCAAAATGACTGAGAGTCGCACTGTTTTTAAACAAATTACGCACACTTTTTATTGTCATTGCAGAAAACGAATAAAGATCTCATGAATGTTTGAATTGCATCTTGTATGATGTGATGTGTGATGTATGTGTGTGTTTTGACTACTAAACTGAAGAAGTTTATTGTATTTTATAACTTTCTATTGACTCATGTTGTGTTTATTTTTATTAATTTTTAATAATTAAATACAAGAATTTTTAACCTTCTGTATTCTGGCTACATGCTTCTTCTCACCCCAATGTATTCGACATCACAAAAATCAATATTAGACATAATCAATGAATTTACCAGTGTGAGTTTAAATGTCAGTATAGATAACATATCCTTAAGACGGCTGGGTAGTGAGTTTGACCTTGAAGAGGTTTTTTAATCGATTGTTATCAATATCTTTCTTTGTTATATTTACATTTATATTTATATTTTCTTATATTTATCTTTTCATTGAACAGTTCTGAAGACAAAGCCTTATTTTGTTAACAATTACATTTGTAAAAGATATTGATAAAAATCGATTAAAAACTCTTCAAGGCCACGCTCACTACTCAGCCCTCTTAAACTTATACAAGTAGGCAAGAGTTGCAAATGATTGGGCACATACTTCCGCTACATGATCTTCCCACGTCAAAGCAGAATCAATGACGAGACCAAGATTCCTCGCTGAATTCTGTACATGGTTTTCGTTGCATTGAGACATAGGCTATTCGAGCACGACCGCTCATGCACCGCTTGCAGGTCATTTACTAGTTTCTCTGACAATTCCAAAACATGATCAACTTTCCCAGAGGTATAAACTTGGGTATCATCGGCATACTGATGATACTCATTTCCAGTGTTGTGACTTATCTAGATAGATAATAATTTTGCATCTATTATCTTATCTAGATAATTAAATAATTGGTAATCTTTATCTTTATCTAGATAAAAAAATATTGTTAATATTGGCTATTTCTAGATAAAAAATTCAAATTCAAAATGCATTTGTGTGTATGAACATGCACGAACCTCAAATGTCAGATGATATGAAAAAGGAAAATCGTCTCCATTTAGTTGCATTAGTTGGCTGGTTTCGACGGCCCCATTTTTTAAAAACCCGAGTTCCGAATTTAGGATTCGAAAATAATTAGGGAACATTAGTATTGGTAAAAAAAATATATATGTATTATCTATTACAATAATCTAGATCATTATTGATTTTATCTTTATCTATGATCTACGATTTCTTAAAAATTTACCTATTAATGATCTAGATACATTTTTGGTAGGTTATCTTGATCTAGACAAAAATTAAATTATCTTATCCACGCTATAAAAATTATCTAAAGTGTATCGTATCGCATGCAATATGGTAGTGGATCTTCGAGCCCTGCGTGAATGTTCTGACGCCCCTAAAAAGAACATATTTCTTATATTGTACTAAAAAAAAATTAAATAAAAAACTTAAAATATTTGTGACACCTCTTCAAGGAGGTGTCACGAATAATTTTTGTTTTCATGATTTATTTGATTTGGTATTATTTTTTTGAGTTTATTCTAACTAAATAATGCAATCAATATCCCTGCTTTTAAACTCTAAAAAATATATTTCTTAGCTGTCTTCTCAAGTCGTTCTTCTTTTAGCATTTTAAAACTTCAATTATGCGTATAAAGTATACATTGAAAAGCTTAGAAAAATAATTTCTAACACTTTTATTGAGATAGTGTGTTGATTTTTTTTGTAACTTTAAACTAAAACTAGGAAAACGCTCTGTGTAACGCGTTGATGAGCGAGCACGGATACACGCAACACCTCGAACCGAAATTATGTCTATCGAATGTCATTAAAAGCCAACAATTCTTTAGTTTCGTCACAGACTTGTATAAAAATCTCCAAAATCTCCACAAATATTGGTGCCAATCCTTGCTAAGTTTTAAGTTGATCGATTAAACCTTTATGATTGAACGGTTCCTTGTTAATTTTCAAAAATCACAGGATCTCGTTCAAAAAATATACCTGGGACCACCCATATGATATGATATGTAGTGTGTGTACACAATATCAGATCAATCTGTTGAACGGTCATTATTAGTTTCATATCGTTTAAAACTTTCTGCTCTAACTACCTTGCCTTGAACTGAAGATTCGAAGTCACCGTGAATTTGACAGCCAACACGCAAAATGTCCCTAAAATAACAAAAACTTTTGAAAATAACGACAGATTAGATTGAAAATTGGCAAAAATACCTTAAATGTTGGTACAAATGACCATGCGAAGTTTTTAGTTGGTCGGTCAATCGGTTCCAGTTTAAATTTCAAAAATCACAGGAAAAATGGTTTCAAATTTGAACCAATTGGAGGATTTGGCTGAATTTTTTTTTGATTGGGTACAATGTTGGTTGCAATGACTATGCTAAATTTCAAATTGATCGAACTAACCAATCGAAAGATAGTTTTTATAAAATTTGAACCAATCACAGGATCTCGTTCAGAAAAGATCCCAGGGATCGCATAGATTACGTTAGTATGTGTACAAAATTTCAGATCGATTGGTTGTGCGGTTTGACCTGGGCAGTGAACACAAAAAAAAAAAAAAACACACAGAGAAAGTGCCATAAGTGTACCGTGGTGACGCTCGCTACGCTCGCTCAATTAACTCACATGATCTCTTCTTCAGCAATTTTTATTGTATAAAAAAATTTGTGACAATTTGGCATAATAATCTCTTTTTTATAATTATATAATTATTTAAAAAAATGTGTCAAGTTTGCCTATAGTTTATTTAATGATTTATGTTAAATTATATTGAAATATTCAATTTGGTATGTTCCTCCAAAAGATTACAAGGTATGAGAATGTAGGTTTCTGTGTAAAGCTTCCATGGAGTCAGGATGATAGGAAGGGATATGTGTTGTGAAAAATATCCGACCGAACCGGGGCTCGAACCTGGGACCTCTCACATGTCGGGCGAGAGCTCTACCAACTGAGCTACCCGATCGGACGGACGGACATTAGACACAACACACTGATGAGGGTTAGAGATATCCGAGGAGAATGGAATGAAGGTAGAGAATGCTTCTACGAACTGTCATACCACCAGTGGCGATACTGTCACCCTGTCTGTCACCCTGTCATCAGTGTGATGTGTCTAATGTCCGTCCGTCCGATCGGGTAGCTCAGTTGGTAGAGCTCTCGCCCGGCAAGTGAGAGGTCCCGGGTTCGAGCCCCGGTTCGGTCGGATATTTTTCACAACACACATCCCTTCCTATCATTACAAGGTATGTTCCTAAAAATTCACCATTTTACTTGTTTTATCTTCTTCAACCTCCCACGCTAACAGATCTTTTGAACACCTTTACGCCTTTACACTTAGACACCACTGAGCGCAGCGGTTAGGGGACAGGTAAATAATTAGTTCCTATCACGACTACTTGAGGCCACTACCATCGCCAACGTCGGTAAAACCGTTCAGTAATCAGCGTGCCAAGCGACCGTGGTAAACACTACTTGCAGGAGACAGCGAGCAAGATTCATGGATCATAGCTTAGTTCACACTAATAAGACACGGTTCTCTCACTTGACCAATGAAAGTGAAGCATTTCCAGGTACCCAGCAATGTTCGTCATTCTGATGGAATAGCGCTAATAAGTTATATCAGCTACTGGTGGTAAAAATATGAACTAATATGATAATTTACCCATTTAGCCGTCGTTCACTATGGAGATAATAGATAGAGCTGCGCCATCAAATAAACGAATTTCCCGAATCCCAGGGTCTGAAAAGGCTTCACTTCAGCCAATGTTAATGGTATAGGAGTGAACAAACCTTGCCTTAGTAGTATAAATGTAGTAATGATGTCCATGAATCTTTCAGCGGGGATGTGCGTTTATTGCGCTGTGATAAACAAGAAGGAAGGCAGTCATTGTCTGTAATTGTTTCGTTTGGTTATTACGCTGTGAAAAACAAGAATAAATACAATAATTGTTTCCGCAGGCTGCGTGTGTGTTCAAAATCAACTTCTTCTCCTTACCAATTGTTGTGATTAACAAGAAAGAAGAACGTTACTGTTTAGGTCTGTTCGTTTTGCTTACTGCACTTTACTGCTCACTGCAACTACGTTCGTTTTGCATAAAACTTGCTGTTCCGTCACTGCGATTGTGTTCGATTTGACACTGACAGTAGCTGCGCAGTGACTGTTCTTACAGCTGGGTAGGGAGGTGATGTAACTGCAGTAACTTTGCAGTAGACGGCAAAATGGCGGACGTAATGAATGTAAAATGTTTTTCTTGTGGATGGATAGTGTAAATACGCCCAAGGAGGAGAGAAATCTGTATTTGTTTCAGAGTTTAGGTGAGTTATATGTTATTAAAATGATACGTTTTTATATAAAAACGCATTGGGATTAGATAAGAATTCTATAAATGCAGAACATAACCTCGCTTATGTTTACATTCTTCCCGCCAAATTCACAAACTTCTCAACCAATAGGAAAAGGCCAGACGGGACGCCTGAATAATGTCGACTGGAATAATGTCGACTCACTCGTGTGACAGGGTCTTTTCATGAAGAGGAATAATTTCGACTGAAAGTCGACGTTATTCCAATAAATGTACTTTATAATATTATCAACTGGAATTCCGTCGACTTTGAGTCGAACTTATTCCAGTGGAATAACGTCGACTGAAAGTCGACATACTTCCAGATTTGGCACTTAAAATAAATGTTGATAAAGTGGAAGAAAGTCGACTCAAAAGTCGCTCTTATTCCAGTATCGTAAAAACACATTCCTCAATTGGAAAGACGTCGACTCTCAGTCGACATTATTCCACTGGAATAATCTCGACTATAAGTCGATGTTCTTCCATTGGAATAATGTCGACTCCACTGACGTCACTGACCTATTCCACTGACGTCACACCTTTTGATTTGGCGCCATTTTTAAACGTGTTTACGGTTCCCACAATTTAGTCTGAGCTAATTCTAACGCTGGACTTGTTTGAATGCAAAGCAATATTTCATGTAAATAAAGAAACTTATATAATGAGGAAAATACATTTTCTTCCTTTTATGAGCATTAGTTTGGCCAATTTCGTGATTAATATGTTAAGTAACGTGGTATAACTTAAATTCCCTTGACGTCGCACTGTTCTGCAGCGAGGCTAATGGCGACGGATGAATGATACTGATGATGATTGGGAGATGATGTTGAAGAGTAGGTAAGAATGGAAGGTGGAAGGAGGTGGTCATGGCCTATTAGTAGGTTACCTCCCAGCATTTGCCTGTTTAGACGGTTTGCCTGTTTAGACGGACGTTTATTTGCCTGTCAATCGACGACATCCTTATTTAATTGAAATATGTTCCACTCAATCAACATAAACGTTTTTGTTTTTGTTTATCATTGAAACTTGAGAATTGTTATTTGTAATTTAATGTTTCTTTTTGTTTTGTCTGCTACCTGGAGCAATGCAAGTTACACCGTTTCACCAATTGAGCTAAATTGTGCACACGAATTCGGACCACCTTTTCTGTTTGCAGACCCCAGTTTCTTTTTAAAAATCCGTTCATTAAAAATTAAAATTAAAATAAAAAAAATAAAATCCTCCTCTAATTGGAAGATAAACTAAAATGGGCAGATCAAGTTCAAATTTTGTGTGGGCAAATTTTGCTACCACTTTCTATTATTTTACCATTTTACTTGACACTTTTTGACTCGCATAAAAGGAAGAAAATGTATTTTCCTCATTATGTAAGTGATTTTACATCCCACTTGACCTTTTTTACCTCCAATTTTTCCGTCCTGATTTTTTATTTACATGAAATATTGCTTTGCATTCAAATAAGTCCAGCGTTAGAATAAGCTCAGACTAAATTGTGGGAACCGTAAACACGTTTAAAAATGGCGCCAAATCAAGGTGTGACGTCAGTGGAATAGGTCAGTGACGTCAGTGGAGTCTACATTATTCTAACGGAAGAACGTCGACTTGTAGTCGAGATTATTCCGGTGGAATAATGTCGACTGAGAGTCGACGTTCTTCCAATCGAGGACTGTGTTTACACGATACTGGAATAAGAGCGACTTTTGAGTCGACGTTCTTCCACTTTATCAACATTTATTTTAAGTGCCTAATCTGGAAGTACGTCGACTCTCAGTCGACGTTATTCCACTGGAATATGGTCGACTCAAAGTCGACGTAATTCCAGTTGATAATATTATAAAGTACTTTTATTGGAATAACGTCGACTTTCAGTCGACATTATTCCACTTCATGAAAAGACCTTGTCACACGAGTGGGTCGACATTATTCAGCTTCATGAAAAGACCTTGTCACACGAGTGGGTCGACATTATTCAGCTTCCCCGGCCAGACTGCCATTCTGCTGCAAATGCGTTCGTTTTGTATTAGTACAGCAAGCTACTGCAAGAGTTACCAGGGCCTACTGTAAGCTGCTGCTACTGCAACTGCAGTAAGCAAAACGAACATACCTCTTGTTTCGTTCGTTTATTGAGCTGTGAAAACAAGAAAAATCGATCATCGTTTGCGTAGGATGTTTGTGTGATTGAAATGAACTGCCTGTAAAACAGTTGGTTCACTTTTCTTGTCCTCTTCCGATGTTGCTATTGTTGAAGTAAAATGCGTGTTACATCTTCCAAAGAAAAACTGACAGTGAAGGGTTGAGTGAAGGCTTGAGACAGTGAGCCCTCGCTGTCTCCTGCAAGTAGGGTTTACCACGGTCGCTAGGCACGCTGATTACTGAACGGTTTTTCCAACATTGGCGATAGAAGTGGCCTCAAGTAGTCGTGGTAGGAACTAATTTACATGTCGCCACTAGCTAGGGGTTGATACTCAATGCTTTTACAAGTTGGTAGGCAATAAACTCAAGATGGCGGTGTTCTGGTGCCTGCTGCTCGCTGTCTCATGTGTCAGCCGCTCAGCGCTCAGCTCCGAGGTCCTGATGGTCACCATGGGCGGCACGAGCAGTCACAAGGTGCCGTTCTTGGCACTCGCTCAAAGCCTTCTTGAGCGCGGACACAACGTCACTCTACTCAGTCCCTTCCCAGCGGAAAAGGTAAGACTTTTCTTGAGCGAGTGACGTGATGCATTTTCTACATGGTAGAAAACATATCTAGTAGTGCGAATTCTATACGTAAAGATCGTTTACAGTTCAGAGTAAAGCGCTCGGAAGATACCTAATGTATCTTTTATCTGTTTATCAGCGCCTAGCGCTACTCCTAACAGTAATTGAAGCTTTAAACGGAACTTCCTATGGAGATTGCACGTATCGGTGCTCGCTCATCATCTATTTACACCGAGCATGATTCTCTAGCATGGTAATAGCCTTGAACAGTTGGACAGTTATTCTGTGTTAAAATACATTTCTTATAAACACAAAGGGATAAGGATTGCCATTTAGATAAGTTTCATTTATTTATTTATGCACAAAGAGCAGAAGATGTATTTTGGACATGATTTGGGCAATGTAACGTCGACCATTTTAATTTTAAATACAACATAGAGAGTGTGCACGCGAAATTGAGAGGATGCGCGCGCAGGCGTTTATGACACACAGACAGACAGAATTGGGTAACTATAAGTAAGATTACATTAATACTTGTCTGAAAAGATACATCTAATCCTTGGATTGGCCGATTCCTAGTAAAAGTTGTAATTTCACAGGTTTCATTAGGGCTGGTGGAGGTGGCTCCAAGAAAACTTGTTGACTACGTCGCCGACTTCACTGAATGGGACTTGTTGGGGAGGAGAATGAAAGGACAACCGGCTGTTGCTCTGATAGAGATGATGAGATACTTCTACCAGGTGATGTGCACACTACTGGCACACGCCAGTAGTGCCACGTGCATTGGCAAATTATATAATGGATATGCTTTAAGGTTCTCGCCCAGAAAGGGTTTTACTGCCCGAGTTATTTTCCAACATGATTCTTCACCACCTAGGGAATACAATTGAAATACCCTTATTAACTAAGAACCTATAACAAGAAATAACAGAGATTCTTCTGAGTTAGCATAGGAACGTTGGACATAGGACAAACTTTAATAAGAGTTATGGAAACTCATTCATTATTCATTCACTACAGGCATGTGAGGCACTTCTCTCCGACCCAGATACGGACGACCTCCTCGACGGACACTACGACCTCCTCATCCTGGACGGCGCCTACCCCGAGTGTGCCCTCGGCCTCGTCCACCACTTCAATACGCCATACATGCTCATTAACACTGTTGCCGCGTATACGTTGCCGTTGTCGTAAGCTGGCAACCCTGCTCCGTATTCTGTCACTCCGTTCATTGCCTTAGATCTTTCCGACGAAATGACCTTGGCGCAAAAGTGAGAAACTCAAATAACACGATTTTATGATTTTGAACTCTCGATAACTCAGATTGCTAATACTCGTCGCATTACTCCACTGCTTTTCAGAATGTACAACACCGGTATACAGCTCGTTGCCACTTGTATTCAAATCTTCATGTTAAACTTCTTCTTGGAGCCTATGTTACGTCATCGCTGGCCGGACATGCCTCCAGTGACGCACATGATGAAGGAAGCCAGCTTCATCCTACAGAACGGTCATCCATTGATCACTTATCCCAGACCGTTGCTGCCCAACGTCGTGGACATCGGGTGCATTCAGTGTCGGCTCTCGACACCTCTGCCCAAGGTAGCCTTTTCCTAATTACATAATAATAAATTGTGCATTTCACATCAGAAGTGTAAAGTACAGTAGTACTTCAAACATCGACGGAAGTACATAATAGCGGCCACTTAAGAAACATCTTAAGGTATTTTCAGCTTGATTCAATTTGTAATAGTAGTACTTCTTTATTATTAGCTATAAGCTATTATCTACATACAAGTACAATAAAACGTCAAGCTTACAAGGAATACTATATAGAAGGTATTTGTTTGTATGACAAACTACAAGACCCTTTGAAAAGAGCGCATCAAAAATAGTATGAATCCATTGTTGCATCATGGTATGCAGCAATAAAGGATATTGTACCCTTTTGAAGTATAAATTCGTATACGGATCTAAAGTAGTCGGCTCTGTTATTGCTTTAAAGTCATCGATTTATCTTGAACATCTTCCGCATTACTCCTGGCATACTTCTGTTACCAGGAACTGGAGGAGTTCGTCAGTGGAGGCGAAGGTTTCATCTACGTCAGCATGGGTACGTCTGTGAAGACGGCGAACATGCCCGAACGTCTCCGAAGCATCTTCGTGAATGTGTTCGCACAACTGCCGTATCGAGTGCTCTGGAAGTGGGATGCGGCAAACTCAACGATGAAGGATCTGCCGAGGAATGTGTTGTTGAGTAATTGGGTGCCACAACAAGACGTACTTGGTAAATTATTGCACATCAGTGTTTTTACTCATATATTATAGAGATAGAGCCTGTTGTGGTTTGATTATAACTAAGGGAGAAATAGTATTTAATCGTAATGCTGAATTGGAATTTCAATTATGGTGATGCCCGAAAATCAGACTGGGCACCAAAACGGCTGCAAACCGAGCACGGTCAAGTTTTGAATAGGTACCTAGATTTGAAATCCATTTTTTATGATGATTGAAATCTTCAGGATTCTGGCTATTAGGATTTTGTACTTTCATATTTAAGTTTCAGAAAACTCGGTGTATTACCATTATATACTGCAATTTATTTCCGGAGCTTATTTCTTCAGTTTAAAGTAACCTTCGGCTACATTGACTGCAGTTTTTCAAAGCTTTTTTTTAAAGTTTGTTAGTTTTTTATTCTGCAGTACATAATGGGTAATACACCACATTTCCCGCAGTGAACTACCTCCAAAACGTAAATCAAAGTATATTTTTTTTCTATAATAGAATCCACCCGTTGCAGGCCACAACAAGATCCTAGGCTTCATCTGCCACGGCGGGCTGTTGGGTGTCATGGAGGCTGTGTACCACGGCGTGCCCGTTGTGAATCTTCCACTCTACTGCGACCAAGACAACACGGCGTTGAAGGCGGAGCAAGAGGGGTACGCGTTAACGTTGCAGTGGCAGGACATCACAGCGGAGAAACTGTTGAAGACCGTCAACACCTTGATCAGGGAACCCAGGTAATAGGGTTTTACATAGACCATTCTCAGATGTTGCATGATTATTCAGATTTGTAATCGTTCATTTATGGATTAATTTTTGAATGTAAATCAATGAAACGTCAATAAAACAAACCCTAAAGATTAACCTAGGGATGTCCATTTGCCATTACAAATAGGTATACTAAAACACTTGAATAATGATTACTCCTTGCGGCTAAACTGACTTAACCTATAATTGTATTAAAGTTTTGTTTTCTTGGTGCCTCATTGTTGAAAATGTAATAACCAACACTGTAATGTATTCGAGAAAATAAGGAACACGACTGACCTCTGGTGGATTCTTTGGTACTAGCCATAAGAGGGATAATGGAGGATATCGGGGGGATATTTTTATAAATAAATTATATTAAATTTGCATTAGTTGTTTGTTATGGCTGAAAAAGTAAACTTGTAACTAAATTTAAATTTCAATTGTTTCTCCTTTTTCACTGCCCTATGGAAAGACGAACATTAAAATAAAAAAGTGAATCTTAAAAGTGTCCTGCCAGAAGTGTCTCCATCACGTATCGCTTACTTGTTCGAATATACTTAGGTCGGGTAGGACCAACTATGGATTAGCTATAACTATCGATAGTTAGTGGCCAAGGCAAATAGCCAATGAATCCAGTAGGCACGAATTCCACAGCCAATATAATTAAATTCCACTAAGCATCGATAGTTAACTTAAACGAAAGTTGGTCCTACCCGGCCTTACTACTTCTCTCATCAGCTACCGCGCCAGCGCACTGAACGCCTCCAGCCTGCTGCGCGATGAGCCCGAAACACCACTCTCCCGCGCAGTCTTCTGGACTGAGTTCGTGCTGCGACATCGCGGCGCCCGCCACCTCCAGTCCCCGGCCAGACACATGGGCGTCGTCGAGTACTACATGCTGGACGTCGTCGTGGTGGTGACGCTGTTGGTGGGGGCGGCGATCAAGATGTTGCTAGCAGTGATAGGGAGGAGGAACAAGATGAAGCAGTGTTGATAAAGATAATAATTTAAATTCAAAAGGTGAAATATGCTGATATTTAAGTTTTTTTATAAGTTTCATGTCTGATTGCTCGTAAATTGTACCGTAGAGGTATCTAGTGGAGCGGTCGCTCCACGCCAGCCAAGTCGTACGGCGCGCACACTCGCATATAAAGGCTGGAGCAAACCCACTTTTACTGTAAGCATTAAAAAGGCATTTTCGGCCTACTGGATCTTAAAATTGGAAAATCTCACATTGTTACAAAATATATTAATTTCGAGCTGTGCCCACCCTACAACATATACCAAATTTGGGAACAATAGGTTACGGCCTTTGCGAGCTGGAAGGCCGTGAAAATCGTGTTCCGGTAACAAGGCCTCAGCAAAAACGGCTGAACCGATAGATCTGAAATTTTTACCACATGTGCACTTTTGGCATCTGATTTGCCCTCGCCCCCATGACTTATTTTGTGCCGCCATTTTGAAACCGGAAGTGACGTCATATCTAGTCAACGGCTGGACCGATTGAAACGAAATTTGCGCCAAACGATTCAGACGGTCAACTATATGGATTATCAGTAGCAAAATACTAAAAATTATGTTAACGAAACCGGAAATGACGTCATGAAATTTGAGATACATCGATAGGCATTTCGGCAACAAAGGTTGATCCGATTATTTTGATATTTATGTAACGTATGTACTTTTGATATCTCATTTGACTTGTTATAAAACTAACCGGAAGCCGCCATTTTGAAACCGGAAGTGACATCATATCTCAATAACGGCTTAATAGATTTGAACAAACCCAGCGCTAAACAATTTAGACGGTTTACTTTATGTATTATCATCAAGAATATTTGCAGTTTCCTATACCGAAACCGGAAATGACGTCACACATTTTAAAAATCTCACAAAATTACATTTTGATGCAATAAATATACTATTTGAGGCAGCTTATAATAAAATGTAATCATGTTTAAATTACAATTCAAGGGGTCAGAGATTTCAGCCGCCATTTTTAAACCGGAAGTAACGTCATATCTCGAAAACTGGTAGATAGATCGGTATGAAATTAGCGCCAAACGATTCAGAAGGCCATCTCAATGGAATAGGAACAGTCAATTTACAATTTTCCTATTTATTATACCGGAAATGACGTCATTTAAATGTATAAATTATTATATTCCCTTCTATACAATAAAACATATTCAGAAAGCTTTGAAACCTGCGGGATTTGGCTCAGAGGGTAGAACACAAAGAATCAGCAATATTATAATTTGTTTATTACAGAGAAAATAAATGTTCATTGATGTGAAAAGAGCAATCAAAAATTATGAAACAATATTACGTTCGATACGTCGGCAGTAGTGATGATGTCGTCTGGTTTGTTTACTTCCGCGTAAACAAGTGGATGGCGTTGACTCTTGCGTAGTGTGTCCCGTGAACTCCAGTCCACCAGCAGAATGAAATGACTGGATATGTCACCTCCTTCAGCTGCGATGCGATGATGTTGTCTAATAACCCCTTGGTTACCAGGACGTCCAGCAGTCCGTGCACAAGGAGTGACCTCCTCGAGCAGTTGGATCAAGTTGGCTCAGGCTGATGACGTTCGTGGCTGCAGACTCGTCGGTTTCTCCCGGAGTTGCAATTCACTAACTTTTATACTTTAACATTTACTGACTTTAATGTTGAAACTGTTCAGTTGATCACTTGTAACTTGAAATTGTCTTAATGCGATATTATTTGCCTCAGCATTAGGCTTGAAGTTTGAATTTACTGGGTTGACGTTTATACAAAAATGTTATTTTAATGTTTACCTTCGATCACATCGGCACTGTCTCGCTGAAATTATACTATGTTGCGTGCACAAGGCTTCACGGTTCGCGAGGCAGGTCTCACTGCTCTGAGAAAACTCCGACTGATGAAGTTTGGCTGGTAGCTTGACGTTTTATACCCTCTCACCTCGGTCTACCGCCAAAGAATATGATTGGTTGGTTTCGTACACGTGGTAGCTATTTTTAGGCATTCTGTCATTTCTAAAGCCCGCGAAACGACTTTCTTTCTGCACGTAGGCCCATGCTTTTCTTGGAATCACTGAAAACTAGTCTGGCTGACTGGTTTTGTAGCGTTATCACAATGACTGGTTCACTTGTTATTACGTGGTGACATCACAATTTAGGTAAGGTCACATACTTTTTATATGGATTCACTCACTTTCTTGATATAATTGCACATTGTTAAACTTATTTGATTGCTCGTTATATTTTTGTCAATATTTTGATTGCTGTTGAATTTTAAGATTGTAAGTTTACATAATGATTCTGATTAATTACTTTGTGTTCAGTTAACCTTGACTCTAAGAATGCCATGCTACAAGCTTGTTCATTCTTTAAACCTATTTCAAGCAAACATTATTATTTTTAAAGTTAATTTTCTAACCTAGATAGGCCAACTTGTTACAGAGCCCCCTGAATTCTTGTTGTTCACCTTTTGACTGAAGTCAAATTTGAAACACATTGAAATTTTGAATGAGAAAATGGTGATAAAACAAGGATTCACATAGAGACTGGACTATCTAGCAGGAATAATCTCTTCCTTTTGACAAACAAAAAGTTTCCCTCAACAGATGCAAGTTTATTTCCCCTTACAGCTGTCTAATCAAAACCTGAATGAATGAACTCACCCCTCCGTCTACCAAAACAAAACAAACCTCATCCTACCTCCCGGAAACGATGCTCGACTCAACCCTCTCTCTTATCACAATCCCGTTATTGGCCTAGTGACCTACTTTTGCTGGGTCATCATAGTTCGACCATAACATCAACATTGCTGTTGTTGTCACTGTGAGAATCAGCTGATCGATGTATTATATTTCTTCCGTCCACGATCATATGGGAATGAAACTTCTGCATCTTCGTGAACATCTTGCGTTGGCCCTATTGAAATTATCTCAACTAGGTGTGTCCAGAAGAATTCTTCACCCTTATTCCTTGCAGTGGTCGATGTATAAGTTTCATTTTCTTTCTTGACTTCCGTTTCAGTTTCTTCGTTACTCTCTTCATCTTGAAAGTCTTTATCTTCAATTTGTAGAGATTCTTGCATCAACGGACATGTAATCTTCATTATTTCTTCGTATGCAATTTCTTCGAGCATTTCCATGTTTGCTACGTAATCGAAGGGTTGTATTTTCTCGTCATAACTGGTTTCGGTCAACTCGTCGTTCAATGTTATTAATAACTCGTCATTCACTCGTTCAGTAATACTTGCGGCTGGAATCGAACTAAGCTCCGCACAAAAGTTGTAATTTTCGCTCTTCTCAAATTCTTGGACAAAACTAGACTCGGATTTAACTAATTGTTCTTGATCTGCTGCTTTTTCTTCAATAACTATGGTTTCAGTAACCATCTCAATAATCTCAATAATCTCCTCAATATCTTCAAGATTCTCAATAATCTTCACATCTTCAGTACGACCTTTGCGTCTGAAATCAACAAATTCTTCCTCCTCCAAATTCAATTCAACAACAACATTACAGTTCAGATCCTCCACACAACAAACAGTCTCCATTTCATCGCCGTCAAACTCAATATTGACCAAGGCTTGTCTAGTCACCTCAAATTCTTCATTTTCATCTCGTGAATTGTTCACGGTTTCCTCTGCAACTCCCTGTACCAAACATTCTGGAATGACTTCATCTTCGAACGATTCGTTTTCTTGACTCTCTGCTTTCTTTACAGCGTCTTCTTTAACACCTTCAATGACAACTTCACATGTCTTCAGCTGGTCTAAATCTTCTTGCTCTTTCGTGATGACGTCGTTGTTCTGCAACTCAACTTTCTCAACTTCAAATTGTTCACTGGTTTCTTCGAAATTATCTTGTGGAAGTATAATTTCGGCATCTTCTTCAATTTTCTCTCGTACTGAAATATCAGCGATTTCAACACGATTCTGACTCTGAATCTTCGTTTCTTCTTCTTCCTTCTTCTGTGTCTTGGGCAGACAAAAATCTTGAACATCTTCTTGCGGCGTTGTAACCTCATAAAAACTTTCTTCAACTTTGTCAGGCTGCTCACAGCTCTGCTCAGAATTCACATCTGATTGCAACCTATTGCAGACAACGTCTTCTTCTTCTTCTCTCGTTGAAACATATGCTTCGAATGCAGCGTCTTTCTGCAGTTCATCCTTCCATTTTCTTGCAACTTCACGGACGTATTCTATGAGATTTACGCGTTCCCAATGCCACAATTGCTTCAAATCTTCACTTTCCGAATCTGCATAATCATCATAATATTCTGCTCCGTACACGTGGTCATCATATTCGGAACTTTGCTTGGGATACGTTTCCTCTGCTTCATATTTGTATTCCCAATTTCTTTCCCAATTTTCGTCTTGTTTCTCGTATCTCCTAAGTAATTCTGCCCTTGCCCTTTTACTAATCTGCGCATTTTCTTCTGTCCTGTCGTGACAAATACTCATCAACTCTTCCTCATCCAATGTAGCAAATTCTTTCATCGTCCATTTTTCTTCTCTTCTTCTTTCAAATTCTATATAGATTCTTCTTGACAATTCATCAATTCGTTCTGTTCTCATTAAATGGTATAAATCCCGATTACTAAACTCGCAGAATTCTAATTTGACACTTCTATTTTCTTCTTGTTCTTCATATTCCTTCTTATTTAGCTCGACCCAGGATTTCCAATATTCTTCATCTTTTTCATCCATCGTAAAAGTTCTTTACGACTTATTCTTCAATTTTCTGAATCTTTACATCTTCTTCAGACGACTTCCGTCAACAATAATCAGCGACTGGGTTAGGTCATTTCTATCGATGCCTAATCTGGTTCCCACGCTATCATCAACAACAAACTTGTTCCCATGACAATTAACTACACAGTTGATGTTTCTGCCCCCCTCTATCACCTGAATACTCGTGACCTCTGACTCACTAAGCTCTGCCCCCTCTACATCATCTAAATTCACTGTTGACGATAAACTTGCATCTCGATCTGCCATCGTAACAGATGTAATGAACTAACATGCACAAATCTACAGTTGGCTTTATCTTTACGTTAACGGGTTGATTCTATGTAAAATTTCCAAATACATGAAAATTTTACGCAATGCCTGTGTCCACAAGTTTCAGAACAACTGAGTAACTCTTTCACAATCAAGAAAACAATTATTTCTTTCAAAACAATTGCTCCCAGGAATGTTATTCGAGCCCCACACGTTGAGCGCCACTGAAACCTGCGGGATTTGGCTCAGAGGGTAGAACACAAAGAATCAGCAATATTATAATTTGTTTATTACAGAGAAAATAAATGTTCATTGATGTGAAAAGAGCAATCAAAAATTATGAAACAATATTACGTTCGATACGTCGGCAGTAGTGATGATGTCGTCTGGTTTGTTTACTTCCGCGTAAACAAGTGGATGGCGTTGACTCTTGCGTAGTGTGTCCCGTGAACTCCAGTCCACCAGCAGAATGAAATGACTGGATATGTCACCTCCTTCAGCTGCGATGCGATGATGTTGTCTAATAACCCCTTGGTTACCAGGACGTCCAGCAGTCCGTGCACAAGGAGTGACCTCCTCGAGCAGTTGGATCAAGTTGGCTCAGGCTGATGACGTTCGTGGCTGCAGACTCGTCGGTTTCTCCCGGAGTTGCAATTCACTAACTTTTATACTTTAACATTTACTGACTTTAATGTTGAAACTGTTCAGTTGATCACTTGTAACTTGAAATTGTCTTAATGCGATATTATTTGCCTCAGCATTAGGCTTGAAGTTTGAATTTACTGGGTTGACGTTTATACAAAAATGTTATTTTAATGTTTACCTTCGATCACATCGGCACTGTCTCGCTGAAATTATACTATGTTGCGTGCACAAGGCTTCACGGTTCGCGAGGCAGGTCTCACTGCTCTGAGAAAACTCCGACTGATGAAGTTTGGCTGGTAGCTTGACGTTTTATACCCTCTCACCTCGGTCTACCGCCAAAGAATATGATTGGTTGGTTTCGTACACGTGGTAGCTATTTTTAGGCATTCTGTCATTTCTAAAGCCCGCGAAACGACTTTCTTTCTGCACGTAGGCCCATGCTTTTCTTGGAATCACTGAAAACTAGTCTGGCTGACTGGTTTTGTAGCGTTATCACAATGACTGGTTCACTTGTTATTACGTGGTGACATCACAATTTAGGTAAGGTCACATACTTTTTATATGGATTCACTCACTTTCTTGATATAATTGCACATTGTTAAACTTATTTGATTGCTCGTTATATTTTTGTCAATATTTTGATTGCTGTTGAATTTTAAGATTGTAAGTTTACATAATGATTCTAATTAATTACTTTGTGTTCAGTTAACCTTGACTCTAAGAATGCCATGCTACAAGCTTGTTCATTCTTTAAACCTATTTCAAGCAAACATTATTATTTTTAAAGTTAATTTTCTAACCTAGATAGGCCAACTTGTTACAGAGCCCCCTGAATTCTTGTTGTTCACCTTTTGACTGAAGTCAAATTTGAAACACATTGAAATTTTGAATGAGAAAATGGTGATAAAACAAGGATTCACATAGAGACTGGACTATCTAGCAGGAATAATCTGTTTTGAATTTTGTTTTGACAAACAAAAAGTTTCCCTCAACAGATGCAAGTTTATTTCCCCTTACAGCTGTCTAATCAAAACCTGAATGAATGAACTCACCCCTCCGTCTACCAAAACAAAACAAACCTCATCCTACCTCCCGGAAACGATGCTCGACTCAACCATCTCTCTTATCACAATCCCGTTATTGGCCTAGTGACCTACTTTTGCTGGGTCATCATACTTCGACCATAACATCAACATTGCTGTTGTTGTCACTGTGAGAATCAGCTGATCGATGTATTATATTTCTTCCGTCCACGATCATATGGGAATGAAACTTCTGCATCTTCGTGAACATCTTGCGTTGGCCCTATTGAAATTATCTCAACTAGGTGTGTCCAGAAGAATTCTTCACCCTTATTCCTTGCAGTGGTCGATGTATAAGTTTCATTTTCTTTCTTGACTTCCGTTTCAGTTTCTTCGTTACTCTCTTCATCTTGAAAGTCTTTATCTTCAATTTGTAGAGATTCTTGCATCAACGGACATGTAATCTTCATTATTTCTTCGTATGCAATTTCTTCGAGCATTTCCATGTTTGCTACGTAATCGAAGGGTTGTATTTTCTCGTCATAACTGGTTTCGGTCAACTCGTCGTTCAATGTTATTAATAACTCGTCATTCACTCGTTCAGTAATACTTGCGGCTGGAATCGAACTAAGCTCCGCACAAAAGTTGTAATTTTCGCTCTTCTCAAATTCTTGGACAAAACTAGACTCGGATTTAACTAATTGTTCTTGATCTGCTGCTTTTTCTTCAATAACTATGGTTTCAGTAACCATCTCAATAATCTCAATAATCTCCTCAATATCTTCAAGATTCTCAATAATCTTCACATCTTCAGTACGACCTTTGCGTCTGAAATCAACAAATTCTTCCTCCTCCAAATTCAATTCAACAACAACATTACAGTTCAGATCCTCCACACAACAAACAGTCTCCATTTCATCGCCGTCAAACTCAATATTGACCAAGGCTTGTCTAGTCACCTCAAATTCTTCATTTTCATCTCGTGAATTGTTCACGGTTTCCTCTGCAACTCCCTGTACCAAACATTCTGGAATGACTTCATCTTCGAACGATTCGTTTTCTTGACTCTCTGCTTTCTTTACAGCGTCTTCTTTAACACCTTCAATGACAACTTCACATGTCTTCAGCTGGTCTAAATCTTCTTGCTCTTTCGTGATGACGTCGTTGTTCTGCAACTCAACTTTCTCAACTTCAAATTGTTCACTGGTTTCTTCGAAATTATCTTGTGGAAGTATAATTTCGGCATCTTCTTCAATTTTCTCTCGTACTGAAATATCAGCGATTTCAACACGATTCTGACTCTGAATCTTCGTTTCTTCTTCTTCCTTCTTCTGTGTCTTGGGCAGACAAAAATCTTGAACATCTTCTTGCGGCGTTGTAACCTCATAAAAACTTTCTTCAACTTTGTCAGGCTGCTCACAGCTCTGCTCAGAATTCACATCTGATTGCAACCTATTGCAGACAACTTCTTCTTCTTCTTCTCTCGTTGAAACATCTGCTTCGAATGCAGCGTCTTTCTGCAGTTCATCCTTCCATTTTCTTGCAACTTCACGGACGTATTCTATGAGATTTACGCGTTCCCAATGCCACAATTGCTTCAAATCTTCACTTTCCGAATCTGCATAATCATCATAATATTCTGCTCCGTACACGTGGTCATCATATTCGGAACTTTGCTTGGGATACGTTTCCTCTGCTTCATATTTGTATTCCCAATTTCTTTCCCAATTTTCGTCTTGTTTCTCGTATCTCCTAAGTAATTCTGCCCTTGCCCTTTTACTAATCTGCGCATTTTCTTCTGTCCTGTCGTGACAAATACTCATCAACTCTTCCTCATCCAATGTAGCAAATTCTTTCATCGTCCATTTTTCTTCTCTTCTTCTTTCAAATTCTATATAGATTCTTCTTGACAATTCATCAATTCGTTCTGTTCTCATTAAATGGTATAAATCCCGATTACTAAACTCGCAGAATTCTAATTTGACACTTCTATTTTCTTCTTGTTCTTCATATTCCTTCTTATTTAGCTCGACCCAGGATTTCCAATATTCTTCATCTTTTTCATCCATCGTAAAAGTTCTTTACGACTTATTCTTCAATTTTCTGAATCTTTACATCTTCTTCAGACGACTTCCGTCAACAATAATCAGCGACTGGGTTAGGTCATTTCTATCGATGCCTAATCTGGTTCCCACGCTATCATCAACAACAAACTTGTTCCCATGACAATTAACTACACAGTTGATGTTTCTGCCCCCCTCTATCACCTGAATACTCGTGACCTCTGACTCACTAAGCTCTGCCCCCTCTACATCATCTAAATTCACTGTTGACGATAAACTTGCATCTCGATCTGCCATCGTAACAGATGTAATGAACTAACATGCACAAATCTACAGTTGGCTTTATCTTTACGTTAACGGGTTGATTCTATGTAAAATTTCCAAATACATGAAAATTTTACGCAATGCCTGTGTTCACAAGTTTCAGAACAACTGAGTAACTCTTTCACAATCAAGAAAACAATTATTTCTTTCAAAACAATTGCTCCCAGGAATGTTATTCGAGCCCCACACGTTGAGCGCCACTGAAACCTGCGGGATTTGGCTCAGAGGGTAGAACACAAAGAATCAGCAATATTATAATTTGTTTATTACAGAGAAAATAAATGTTCATTGATGTGAAAAGAGCAATCAAAAATTATGAAACAATATTACGTTCGATACGTCGGCAGTAGTGATGATGTCGTCTGGTTTGTTTACTTCCGCGTAAACAAGTGGATGGCGTTGACTCTTGCGTAGTGTGTCCCGTGAACTCCAGTCCACCAGCAGAATGAAATGACTGGATATGTCACCTCCTTCAGCTGCGATGCGATGATGTTGTCTAATAACCCCTTGGTTACCAGGACGTCCAGCAGTCCGTGCACAAGGAGTGACCTCCTCGAGCAGTTGGATCAAGTTGGCTCAGGCTGATGACGTTCGTGGCTGCAGACTCGTCGGTTTCTCCCGGAGTTGCAATTCACTAACTTTTATACTTTAACATTTATTGACTTTAATGTTGAAACTGTTCAGTTGATCACTTGTAACTTGAAATTGTCTTAATGCGATATTATTTGCCTCAGCATTAGGCTTGAAGTTTGAATTTACTGGGTTGACGTTTATACAAAAATGTTATTTTAATGTTTACCTTCGATCACATCGGCACTGTCTCGCTGAAATTATACTATGTTGCGTGCACAAGGCTTCACGGTTCGCGAGGCAGGTCTCACTGCTCTGAGAAAACTCCGACTGATGAAGTTTGGCTGGTAGCTTGACGTTTTATACCCTCTCACCTCGGTCTACCGCCAAAGAATATGATTGGTTGGTTTCGTACACGTGGTAGCTATTTTTAGGCATTCTGTCATTTCTAAAGCCCGCGAAACGACTTTCTTTCTGCACGTAGGCCCATGCTTTTCTTGGAATCACTGAAAACTAGTCTGGCTGACTGGTTTTGTAGCGTTATCACAATGACTGGTTCACTTGTTATTACGTGGTGACATCACAATTTAGGTAAGGTCACATACTTTTTATATGGATTCACTCACTTTCTTGATATAATTGCACATTGTTAAACTTATTTGATTGCTCGTTATATTTTTGTCTATATTTTGATTGCTGTTGAATTTTAAGATTGTAAGTTTACATAATGATTCTAATTAATTACTTTGTGTTCAGTTAACCTTGACTCTAAGAATGCCATGCTACAAGCTTGTTCATTCTTTAAACCTATTTCAAGCAAACATTATTATTTTTAAAGTTAATTTTCTAACCTAGATAGGCCAACTTGTTACAGCTTCAAATGATAAACATCGGCATTGTCTTAGCTGAGAGGTGATTTATTGATTTATTAATTAATAATTATTCTATGTTATCATTATTATTATTATTATTATTATTATTATTATTATTATTATTATTATTATATGCACTATTATTATTATTAGTTCTATTATTAACTGTACATAAAACTGTCATTGTAAACATTGTGACTTGTATATATTTCCGACCTTGTCATAACTTGTACATACATTCTTACATTTTACTCAACACTGACGATACCCATACATGTATTATGTACTTGTCCACGGGATAATAATAAAATACAATACAATACAATACAATACAATACAATACAATACAATACAATACAATACAATACAATACAATACATTTATAGATATAAATTCTATGTGACAGTGCAGTAAGTTCAGCAGCCATTTTGAAAACCTAAGTGTTGCCATATCTTGGAACTGTGTTGACCGATTGGAATGAAACATTTGCTATTCTTCATGAAAGATCATTTAAAGCAAATATTTTGGACCATACGCAGTTTTTCATTAGTAGTAACCAAATTGTAAAGGGTGATTTTTTTAAAGGATTTAGTATTTGTTCATTCGATATGTGTCACAAGTTGTAAGAATAAACTAAAAAAAGGAGTGATATCACCATAAAAAACACTTCGTGTAAAAATACCAGCTAAGTCTCTTCAACTAAAAAAATAAATAATAAATCTAAAAATTCTGCACTGAAAAGAAGTGATATCAAAAAATTAGCCAAGTCAAAACTTTATTTGAAAATCAAAAAATACTTGGCGCATCGTTTTTTTAGGGCATTATAGGTATGCTATACGTATATGTGTATTTGATGTATATTTTATATCGGCCTATACTTCTAAGCTATTTATATACACGATGCGCCAAGTATTTTTTGATTTTCAAATAAAGTTTTGACTTGGCTAATTTTGTGATATCACTTCTTTTCAGTGCAGAATTTTTAGATTTGTTTTTTTTTTAGTTGAAGAGACTTAGCTGGTATTTTTACACGAAGTGTTTTTATGGGGATTAGCGTTTACTGTAGGATTGATTGAAATGTATCCCGCCCAAGGTTAGAACACCCCTGGCTCATGGCGAATATTCACAAATTCGCCCATGCCTTTTTACATGACACACCGGCTTTCCAATATTCTATTTGCAGCCCAAACCTGAGATGCAACAGACTTCTTGCATAATAAAGATGAAAGAAAAGGTTGCCATAGTAGCCTATGTTAAGGTATAGGGGTCGTTCCGCGTCAGTTCCACCAATGAATATTGATGACCCTCTTCGATTTTGATGAAACTTGCTAGGATTGTTAACTATTCAAAATAAGCATATACGTATTTTTTTTTGGGACAAATTTTCATCCCGTATCGAATTACAGCCAACTCAAAATTTGACATTTTCGACAAAACAGCTTTATTGCAATGACTCTAGTTTCCACACTAATTAAGATAGACAAAAAATGTTTATACAAAAGATGTAGATAATTGTACACAGCTTTCATATAAAAAATAATTGGTCCCACCAAAATCAAAATTTTTAGGGAGAAAACTCACAAATTTTACTATTTTGACCCCCCCTAAAAAGGCGTTTTTTTAAATTCTGAAAAAAATATAGTTTAATTCGCATTAAATTAGCTATCTTTTCAATTAAGGTTTAGAGTGGGCAGACTCTTAGTATATGTGCTGCGCGGAGAGGTAAAACAGCGTGTTTGTGATAGCGCTAGCGGCGGGTTTCAATAGAATCACAAGATTTAAATATAGAAAGGGTAGATTTAAAAATTTCAAAAAATTCAATGGTCATCATCATTGTATTAGCTATCTATTCAGTTAAGGTTTTAAGTGGGCAGACGTTTGGTTTCAGAAATATGGAACTACATTTAGACAATCACTTATGAAAGATAATTAAATAAGTACAAAATAATAATAATAATAATAATAATACGCAATATTTATCCATGCATGTTTTTTAAAATATAATATGTTCCTGTGCAAACTAAAGCGATTTAATCTCTGATTACCTTGCTGCTGAGCGCCAAAAAACAACAAAAACAATTTTATACAGAAGTTATTGAAAAGTTCTAATGATATCTAAATAATTTAACCTATTGTCATCAAAGTCAATCAATAAGAGTAATACCATACTATTTTGATTTCGTAGTAATACGGTCGATAGTTATACTCTGAGAGCATGTCATGAATGTCAAAACAACCGTAAACTATATGAAAACATTCTGAGAAAAAACAAACATCAATATAAGTTCAACAGGACACGGATTGCTAGAAGAAGGCAAAGCGTTTAGATCAGACACTTTAGTCGACACCTCCGAGTTAGAAGTCCTACGCAGCTGCAAAAGAAAGTGGATTTAAGACAAGTCAGATGAGCACAAAAGCTCGTAGTTGCGTCAAGGACAAGTCCTGCAGCTGCACAAGAAAGTGGATCTAAGACAAGTCAGATCAGCACAAAACAAAAGCTCGTAGTTGCGTCAAGGACAAGTCCTGCAGCTGCACAAGAAAGTGGATCTAAGACAAGTCAGATCAGCACTAAAGCTCGTAGTTGCGTCAAGGACAAGTTCTGCAGCTGCACAAGAAAGTGGATCTAAGACAAGTCAGATCAGAACAAAAGCTCGTAGTTGCGTCAAGGACAAGTCCTGCAGCTGCACAAGAAAGTGGATCTAAGACGAGTCAGATCAGCACGAAAGCTCGTAGTTGCGTCAAGGACAAGTCCTGCAGCTGCACAAGAAAGTGGATCTTAGACAAGTCAGATCAGCACTTAAGCTCGTAGTTGCGTCAAGGACAAGTCCTGCAGCTGCACAAGAAAGTGAATCTAAGACAAGTCAGATCAGCACAAAAGCTCGTAGTTGCGTCAAGGACAAGCCCTGCTGCTGCACAAGAAAGTGGATCTAAGACAAGTCAGATCAGCACTAAAGCTCGTAGTTGCGTCAAGGACAAGTCCTGCAGCTGCACAAGAAAGTGGATTTAAGACAAGTCAGATCAGCACGAAAGCTCGTAGTTGCGTCAAGGACAAGTCCTGCAGCTGCACAAGAAAGTGGATCTAAGACAAGTCAGATCAGCACAAAAGCTCGTAGTTGCGTCAAGGACAGGCCCTGCTGCTGCACAAGAAAGTAAATCTAAGACAAGTCAGATCAGCACTAAAGCTCTAGTTGCGTCAAGGACAAGTCCTGCAGCTGCACAAGAAATTGGATCTAAGACAAGTCAGATCAGCACAAAAGCTCGTAGTTGCGTCAAGGACAAGTCCTGAAGCTGCACAAGAAAGTGGATCTAAGACAAGTCAGATCAGCACTAAAGCTCGTAGTTGCGTCAAGGACAAGTCCTGCAGCTGCACAAGAAAGTGGATCTAAGACAAGTCAGATCAGCACAAAAGCTCGTAGTTGCGTCAAGGACAAGTCCTGCAGCTGCACAAGAAAGTGGATTTAAGACAAGTCAGATCAGCACAAAAGCTTGTAGTTGCGTCAAGAACAAGCCCTGCTGCTGCACAAGAAAGTGGATCTAAGACAAGTCAGATCAGCACTAAAGCTCGTAGTTGCGTCAAGAACAAGCCCTGCTGCTGCACAAGAAAGTGGATCTAAGACAAGTCAGATCAGCACTAAAGCTCGTAGTTGTGTCAAGGACAAGTCCTGCAGCTGCACAAGAAAGTGGATCTAAGACAAGTCAGATCAGCACGAAAGCTCGTAGTTGCGTCAAGGACAAGTCCTGCAGCTGCACAAGAAAGTGGATCTAAGACAAGTCAGATCAGCACAAAAGCTCGTAGTTGCGTCAAGGACAAGCCCTGCTGCTGCACAAGAAAGTAAATCTAAGACAAGTCAGATCAGCACGAAAGCTCGTAGTTGCGTCAAGGACAAGTCCTGCAGCTGCACAAGAAAGTGGATCTAAGACAAGTCAGATCAGCACGAAAGCTCGTAGTTGCGTCAAGGACAAGTCCTGCAGCTGCACAAGAAAGTGGATCTCAGACAAGTCAGATCAGCACAAAAGCTTGTAGTTGCGTCAAGAACAAGCCCTGCTGCTGCACAAGAAAGTGGATCTAAGACAAGTCAGATCAGCACAAAAGCTCGTAGTTGCGTCAAGGACAAGTCCTGCAGCTGCACAAGAAAGTGGATCTAAGACAAGTCAGATCAGCACGAAAGCTCGTAGTTGCGTCAAGGACAAGTCCTGCAGCTGCACAAGAAAGTGGATCTAAGACAAGTCAGATCAGCACAAAAGCTCGTAGTTGCGTCAAGGACAAGCCCTGCTGCTGCACAAGAAAGTGGATCTAAGACAAGTCAGATCAGCACTAAAGCTCTAGTTGCGTCAAGGACAAGTCCTGCAGCTGCACAAGAAATTGGATCTAAGACAAGTCAGATCAGCACAAAAGCTCGTAGTTGCGTCAAGGACAAGTCCTGCAGCTGCACAAGAAAGTGGATCTAAGACAAGTCAGATCAGCACAAAAGCTCGTAGTTGCGTCAAGGACAAGTCCTGCAGCTGCACAAGAATGTGGCTCAACTGTCAGTCAGTGGCTCAGCGCTGGGCAAGGATGTTGAAATATGTGAAGCAAATGAATAGCGTGGAGCAGGGAGAAAGCTGCTTCGATCTCAACGAGAAAATATTCCAATCCGTGGGTAATAATATTTTCCAATACATAATTTATTCTGTGTAGCTTATCATCCCTCAATATATTGTTAACCTGATGCCTTCCTATTCTGACTGAGGCAGACAAGAACATATTGAATATCAATCGATGGCTGAGAAATAATTTATTCGATTTCTACTTTTCTCACATTCTTTTTCTTGAAATTTATTGTAAATTGTCCTGCTTTCAGGCAGAATGGCGTAATATATACGTATACAAGTCCTTAGTACACATCATTTTTGCCCCAATATTTAACTGGGAAAACGCTCCGCTTCACTGTCCATAAGCGAGCATTCGTATTGCATACGAAAATAATAGTATTATTGTGTAAGTTCTGCTCTACAGACACAGGAAAAACTTGGAATCAAATTTGTCAAAGGCGCAGTGATAATTTCTTTGAACTTTATTTGAAGAAATTTGACAAATATTTGGAACTAAAGAAGCATACAATATCAGTGAAATGTCAATATCCCAGAAAGATATGTAACGATTTATCTGAAAATTGTCAAGTACGTCTAAGAGTACAATAGTAGTGCTTGCTTAGGAATGAATTAGGGTGAATAATATATTTTTATCCTCTTTAACCTTTTCAAAAATACACACTTGTAAAATTTCATATTTTCAGGAATTTGGCGCCCAAGAAACTGTAATTTGATGAAAATCCGGCAGATATTCGCTCGGTTCTGGCTATTCGTTATCCAAAGTGTCATCGTGGTGACTTGTTCCATAGGGTTCTATGAAAACCGAAATAACACTGTGTTAATGCTAGAAGAAATCATAATTGTATTCGTTCATATCATGGCTTTCACTAAAGTCGGGATCATGATCTGGAAGAGTGACAACATCCAGAAGTTGGTAGACGACATCCAGGCAATGTTCAACAGAGGAATGCAAGGAGGAGATTGGGAGCGGAAGTTGATGACGACAACTCTCTGGCAGAGCAAACTGATCACGAAAGTGTATATCATCGGCAGTCACTTCGCGACTTTCGTATACTGTGTCGCCATGTTTCCGTACTTTTGTATCAATAGAAAGTTTTATTTTAAGTAAGTAACTATACTCAATTTTAAGAATTATTTTTTGTAAAATAAGTAATTTGAAATTTTTGGTGACACATTGTGTTTGTAATACTAATCGTAATATACCGTTTCGTTATAAGTAATCGTAAGCGTTCTGTCTACTAACCCAGGGGTCGGCAACCTTTTTTGGTGAAGGAGCCAATTTCCCGAAAATTCATAAATTAGTTAATAATGGGAGCCGCAATAGAGGCAATCAAATATAATACACCGAAAATAAAAAAATGTAATTACCAGTTTATTTTGATATTTTGACGAAGCCCCCCAGTCGTTGTCCCCCAGTTGTTGCCCCGCCGGGCGTTTTTCAGAATTTCAAGAATTTAAAAGTGATTCTGGGACTCTAAAATAACAAACTGAATCAAATAACCTTTCCAATTGTTGCCCCGCAGGGCGTTTTTTTTAAGAATTTTAACCACTTAAAAGTGATTCTTGGACTCTAAAATGAACAAACTCAATCAAATAACCTTCTAACTGTTGCCCCGCAGGGCGTTTTTTTGTCGAATTTTAAAAATGTTCGATTCCAGGTCTTTTTTTTTAAATTATCAAGAGCCATTTAAGAACCATCAAGGAGCCGCATGGGGCTCCGGAGCCGCGGGTTGCCGACCCCTGTACTAACCAATCATAAGTAGCCGTGACCGGTTTCCGGACTTATATCTGGTTATAAAAAATAACGCAAAACGTAAAATTAAAAAACAGTATGGACGACGTTTAAAACCTACAATGGTTACGAAAATATTTATACACGAATGTAAGTGGGTCACCTGGTTCTTTCTTCATCAGTTGATATAAAATAGGTAACATTTACATCTATGGTAAATTTTCAGTGTAGGTAATGAAAATTTACCCAACAATAATATTATGTTATATTTCTAGTTCGTCGTACTGAATATTACATCAATTGGTGCATCAAAAAACATACTTTTTATAGTGTACCCAACCTTAGCTCCAAACACACCCAGCTATGGTTCTCAACTCGGAATCTTATTTTCTTCCAGTGCTTGGTTTCCTTTCAATGAAAACGTATCTCCAAATTTCGAGATAACTCTCGTCTGGCAAGGTGTCGTCAGCTGGTTAGCAATCTGTGCTATAGTTTATGTGGATGTCATGATAATGGCTTTATTAATACAAATCAAAGCACAGTTTAAACTACTAAACCACAAACTTACAAAAACAAAACAAATAGCCATCGAGAGAGTTGTAGTGAAATCCATGTCACACATTAGCAATACATTGAAGAGTGAGAACAGAGGAAATGCCTCTCTCAAATGGAAATCTAAATATTGTAAAACACAAAGCTCCAGTGGGAATCAGCCTGGACATAGCAAACAAGGATTCGGCCGTCAAACTGGAAATCCAGTCGGCTCAAGCCAAATATGCAAGAAGGAAGTTGGCATTGAGATGGAACTTGTTATCAAGGAGTGTGTGGAACATCATATGGCACTCATAAGGTACTCACCATTTGGTTGCCCAGTACAAAGTACCTATAGTATATTAATGTAATCATTTCTGTTTACAGTTATGTATGTGAAATTGAGAAGGTGTTACAATTCCTTTTTATGGATCAGTTTGCTACAAACCTAATTGCTGCTGGACTGTTGTACTTGTATGTTCATTTGGTATGTTATATTATCATATCAATAAATATTTTTATTAAAATGACAGAATATTATTAAATTTTAAATAGATTTAGAATATTTGAGCGAATTCAAGTGCATGTATTGCACAATATGAAGTAAAGCTTACCCCATATGAAACACTCCGTTTATAAACCCTCTTCATCTTAAAAATTACAAAATGGGCCAAGTCTTTATTTAAAAAAAATACTTGGCGTATCGTTATAATATATATTGTAGTATACAGTATATTAAGTATAGGTATATTTCATGTGGGGTCTATACTTCTGTACTACTTGTATGCGTTAAGTATTTTTGATTTTTAAAAAGTTAATACTTGGAAATTTTTTGGTATCACTACTTTTCAGTGTAGTGTTTCTGTATGGGTGGAATATTAATACAAATTATGCTTTTTAGGTACAAACTTGGACGATGAAGGAGACGGTATTCGTAGAACTTCTCATTGCTTGCGTATTGGAACTTTACATATTCTGCTTGCTGTGTGAACTAATATCGGAGGAGGTAAACTTGAACTTCCACAGAATATTTCAGAAATAATTATGTCACTATTACTGTCACAATAGGACTAACATTAATACATTTCTTACACTTAAATGAAAGTTATATTTTTTGATATTTAGTATGTTTTGTGTACTACTTGATTGGCGTGGAGCGCCCGCTCCAGATGTAGATTATATGACGGTACCTGATAGAGAGACTAGACAAACGTGTAGGTATGTTTAGATCTCCTTGCAGCTAATGTTCTTGGAGAGAGATAACAATAATAATAATTATAGTAGTATGCATTTAGTAACTAGGAAAACGCTCGGTGTAACGCGTTGATATGCAAGCACCGGTGTGCAGCACATAACCATGATCTTACCGGAATTCCATAAATAATCTACAAATAATCATGCAGGATCACATCAGAGTTCAAATTTTGTTCAGAAACTGGGAAGATTGCCACAAACCTTGCATTCAATATAAATCCAAGTGAAGCAAAACCCCTACTTTTCCGTCACTCCCAAGATCACAAAAGTGTTAAATAATTCTACAGCAAATGGCTAGATTACCACAAAACCTTACGTTTACTAAAAAATTTCAAGAAAGCATCGCCAAACAGCAAGAATGATCACAGGCAGAATATTAAAATAGTTTAACAACTCCTGTCAATGTCAAAATAACTGTGAAGCAAATGTCACTGCCTACTGATATACAGAAAAGCAGTAATCATGGTCCATAGGTATTTTAAAAACATTTCGTAGAAGATTTCGTTGCTACGATACAAAAATCAAGTTTCCGATGAAGCCAATGTACTGATCTTGCTAAAAATTATTTTGTCCACAACCAGAATAGTAATATAAGTTTTGTGAAAAAATTGGCCTGATCCGTTACTTCGTTTGGCAGGAGACTCCAGATACACACACTGACAAAAAAAAACAGAGATTCGAGCCATAAGTTTCAAGTGGAGACGCTCGCTCCGCTCGCTTAATTAAGTTATGCTCGTAACTTCCATGCATATCAAACTGAGCGTTTTCCTAGTATAATTTAACTATATTACTTGAGCATTAGATTACAGTGTACATTTACACTTATTTTTTCAGAGTTCACTTGTGAAGGACGCCATCTTTAGCTGTGATTGGTTTGAAGCGTCTGCGAGTTTCAAACAAGCCATGCGGATCATGATATCAAGAGCCAACCAGTCGACTGTCATCAGAGTTGCTGGTTTCATTCCAATGTCGTCACAAACATTTCACGAAGTAAGTTTTCTTGTCTGAAATTACAAAATATCGGTGTCTATTCTTAGTAGTGTCTATCATCAAATAAATGTCATCCGGAAGCGGAACTTTCTTTATGGTGTTTGTATTATTTTGGTAGGTAATGCATACCAATCGATCTGAAATCTTGTATTCACACTAATCACTCATATGAGCGGTCACACTATATGTTTGATCAATATCCTCTGATTTGTTGAAACTATATATAATAACCGTTTGTTCGATCAACTTATTTCACAATCAAAATTTCATTGATATGAAATTTTCGTCGATTCAAATTATTCTATGTCTCCCTTCATAAAACTTAATATTTTTACTTTTTAAATAGTCTTAATCTCGTGCTCTCATATTTTTGTTTGCTTCAACAGATCACGAAGCTAACTTACACGTACTGTATGTCCCTTATGACTGTCATCAAGAAGAACGAATCAATGGCCAATAACTAGTAAATATTTTGAAGCATTCAGAATACACTTAAACCCCAATAGAAACATAATACATTGTTTCAAGAATATTCTATTAATATGTATTATCTGGTGATACAGAATTAAAATTCTTTTATGGATAGTTTGTTATTTATTTTAACAAATACGTTAAGTGTCTCTATGGGGGTTTCCTTACTACTTATACTAACTACTACGCTCTCACTACTAGAGGAATCAGCGTGACTGATTCCTCTAAGCTAGTAGCTACTACTATTCCTTTTTATTGTTACACTTCTTTATTGATATGTATTTATTTATATTCTAGTGAAAGCATTAAAAATGTTATTTCGTGTTCTGCTCACACAGCAATTACATTTTTATATACATAATGGTATTCTTGTAATAAAATTACAGATATATTTCTGACCTTTGCAAATTGCAAGAATATAATGTATATAATCGACTGTATATTGAATTGTGTGACCAATAAAATAAATAATAACTGAAAATGTGTTACTTACAAACATGAGTCAACCAGTTTACTCAAAAATAATTGCAATAAATAATATTGCAAGTAAAATAGCACAAATATCTCTCCAATTAACTACTAGAAAGGAGCGGATTACATGCATGCCCCAGTATTGGGCTCTCTTCTAACTAGGAAAACGCTCTGTGCAACGTGTTGATAAGCGAGCATCAGTTTTGCTCCGTGCAGATACATTTATCCTAAGACACATCGCGCGTATCTTGTGTTAAAAGTTCAAGTGAAAAATAACAGTTTTGCGTTTTCAAACATGGCATTGCATGACCACATAATCACGGGAAATTGAAACAACGTAATAACTTATTGACGATACAGTAAAATCAATGAGTAACGAAACAACCAAACAGGGTGAGACCTGCAAATTCAATAGCGTAGTTTATGAGCAGTTACGGACTGCACAGTACGATTGTGTGACGAAGTTCTTCATTCATATTGATTAATTTATTCAATCATTCGTTCGGATTAGTTTACATAATCTTTCTACTGAATAGGTATATACACGTGGACAAAGTAAAAACGGTATTTGAACGAAACGAAGGCACTAGCCATCTCTCGCTAGAGTGCTGCCATCGCGTTAAAGAGTGAAGTAAGCTGTTCGTGCCACTCAAAATTAAAACAGGCGAAAATTTATTTTGACAGACTTGAGAAGATGTTCTTATTGTTTCGATACAAACATTTTTACTCTAATATAATAAAATGTGTGAAAATAAGAAGATAGTGCAATTTTGAAAGGAAATTCCATGTCAAAGTGAGACGACACCCTTCAGTTGTTTAAATTGTAAAATACAGAATTCCATTATGCAGTGAGTCAGTTCAAGAGAGCCCTGGTGACAAAAAACATTCTGCCAGCTGTCATTACATGATCAAAATATCATTATTACACCATAATTTCTAATCAATTTTTTATATAATATAAAAACTCATTTGCAAATTGTAGGTAATTTATTTTTCCAAATGTACGCAGGAAATAAGCGTGCTCTCAAGAATAAGATTTTTTAAAATGAAAAGATATAGATAGATCTAAAGGAATAGTAGGGGGGTGGGAGGGGCCCCAATGCCCCTTCATTGTATTGGGGCTACAATGTGAAGACCCAATTGTATTGTAGGGGTGAAGGGGGTGTTGTGGTGGTTAAACTATGTTTTAGATAAGGGTAGTTTTACTCAATAATTCGAAGTTGCCATGTGTTACACCTATAGTGTATGATGGCTTGAGGGGTAGTTTTTGGGGTGGTCAGACTTAACGTTCACTAACTGTCAGCAATACAAGAGATCATAATTACGAATTGGAAAATTCACTTGAATGTGGTTCAAGATGTTACACACTGAGTCCATAATCTGAAGAGTCTTGTTTCGATTTCGATCTGACCTATAATTTATTCCACACACTTACCTATTCCTTCATAACATATTCCTATTAATCATGCATATGCCGTGAATGATACGTATATGTCATGAAGGCAAAACAAAGCAGGTAAGCCGTATTTTACCTCTAAACCTTTTCATTACGTGAACCGACAGCAATAGTAAGATCTACTAACAAAGCTATGAGAAAGTTCAATTAATAAAACAAAACTAGTAATGTGCTCAACGTTTGTCAATTTACAGTGTAAGACGTTCTGAGTTTAGACGTATTTTTCGAAAGCTCGTAGTTGCGTCAAGGACAAGTCCTGCAGCTGCACAAGAAAGTTGATTTAAGACAAATCAGATCAGCACAAAAGTTCGTAGTTGCGTTAAGGACAAGTCCTGCAACTGCACAAGAAAGTGGATCTAAGACAAGTCAGATCAGCACTAAAGCTCGTAGTTGCGTCAAGGACAAGTCCTGCAGCTGCACAAGAAAGTTGATTTAAGACAAATCAGATCAGCACAAAAGTTCGTAGTTGCGTCAAGGACAAGTCCTGCAACTGCACAAGAAAGTGGATCTAAGACAAGTCAGATCAGCACAAAAGCTCGTAGTTGCGCCAAGGACAAGTCCTGCAGCTGCACAAGAAAGTGGATCTAAGACAAGTCAGATCAGCACTAAAGCTCGTAGTTGCGTCAAGGACAAGTCCTGCAGCTGCACAAGAAAGTGGATCTAAGACAAGTCAGATCAGCACTAAAGCTCGTAGTTGCGTCAAGGACAAGTCCTGCAAAGTCAGATCAGCACTAAAGCTCGTAGTTTCGTCAAGGACAAGTCCTGCAGCTGCACAAGAAAGTGGATCTAAGACAAGTCAGATCAGCACGAAAGCTCGTCGTTGCGTCAAGGACAAGTCCTGCAGCTGCACAAGAAAGTGGATCTAAGACAAGTCAGATCAGCACTAAAGCTCGTAGTTGCGTCAAGGACAAGTCCTGCAGCTGCACAAGAAAGTGGATTTAAGATAAGTCAGATCAGCACTAAAGCTCGTAGTTGCGTCAAGGACAAGTCCTGCAGCTGCACAAGAAAGTGGATTTAAGATAAGTCAGATCAGCACTAAAGCTCGTAGTTGCGTCAAGGACAAGTCCTGCAGCTGCACAAGAAAGTGGATTTAAGATAAGTCAGATCAGCACGAAAGCTCGTAGTTGCGTCAAGGACAAGTCCTGCAGCTGCACAAGAAAGTGGATTTAAGATAAGTCAGATCAGCACGAAAGCTCGTAGTTGCGTCAAGGACAAGTCACACAACACACACACAAGGCAAGACAAGGGCTCTGCACAAAATGCGGTTCAACTGTCAGTCAGTGGCTCAGAGCTGGGCGAGGATGTTGAAATATGTGAAGGAAATGAATAGCGTGGAGCAGGGAGAAAGCTGCTTCGATTTCAACGAGAAAATGTTGCATCTCTTGGGTAAGTTGTTACCCTCAGGACACATTATCGTGACCCATATTACCAAATAGTCGAGACAATGTCATAAATGGCATTCAGCTGGTTTCAAGAAAAGTTCACTTGAAGTAATTCGAATATGTTACCCTCTGAATTCTAACTCAGAATTTGAATTTGGTTTTAAGACAGCTTACCGCCAAACAAATAATCAACAATCAATTAGTTAAAGCAAATGTTGTTTTTGCGGGTATGGTAAATCGTATTTCGTATTAAATACGAAAATCGTATTTATGTACTTGTATTATTTTCTTGTTATTAATAAAGGAGTTAAAAAAAAAAAAAAAAAAAATTCTTTCAATAAAATATATTAGAAATACCTAATACTGACTTTGATGAAGCAAATTATTTTGAAACAATACTACGCAATGTCCAAAATTGCATTCTCTGATATTAATATAACAAGCGGTACAGAACGCTTCAATTAATGCAACCTTCTACGTCTTCAAAATGTACTTGTAACCCCACATTTCAAGTCTATACGTCACTCTCCGCATCCATTCCAAATAATGTCGCTAAACATTGCTATACACATTTCAGGTATTTGGAGCTCAAGCTATGCAAGTCAACACACAATTACGAATAAGATAAGACATTTCCTTATTCATGCCGTCCTACTATCTCTCACATTCTTCGCATTAGTAACATACACGATGGGCATTTTTAAATACCGGAACAATATACTCATCTTGCTCGAAGACATTATACTGGTGTTTATACCATTTGCAATTATCTCCAAATTTGGAAGCATGTATTGGAAAAATACCAGTTTTCAACAGTTGATCGAAGACCTTGATGCGATGTTCAACCGTGGTGTGGATGGAGAAGAATGGGAACGGACGCTGTTGGTGACATCTCTTAGGAAAAGCAAACTTATTGCGAAGGTGTACATCTTTAGCACGCACACACTTATTATTTCATACTGCTACCTCTTGTTTCCGTACTTGTATATTAATCGAAAATTATATTTCAAGTAAGTAATACTTCTTTGTTATATTAACTACTGATAAGATTTCTGTCAGCGCAGGTTATATTCATTCTCCTCCAAAATTACAGTATACCAAATTTCTGATCCAAAATCTTATGTTACTCAAAGGCCATCTCAAATTGTAATTTACTGTATTATAATTTAATATTGGACAATAATATAAACTTAGAGCTGGTTCAACTAACTGAAAGTTAATGTGGATTTCCTAACGTAGATTAAAAATTCAACTGTTTAAATCAATTTGAAGTATGATTGGTTTTACCGCCAATTTACTCCAAATTTAGATATTCGGCATATCTCTAGAAAATGTTAATGGAACACCTCACCTCTCAAAAATTGTATTCCAATGCCCATATTTACCAATTCACCCTGAATTAATATATGTCCGTGTGCTCTAAATGCTATGAAAATGACAAGGACAAACACATTTAATAATTTCTTTCTTTCAGTGGGGGATATCCTTACGATGAGACCGTATCTCCAAACTTTGAACTAACTCTGATTTGGCAGTGCGTTGTCAACAGTCTCGGTATCAGCTCGGTTATATTTGTCGATGTTATGATATGGGCCATGTTAATCCAAATCGTCGTTCAATTTAGACTTCTTCGCCATACGCTAATTAATATTAAACAAATAGCTATGGAGCGAGTTGTAGTCAATTCAATGTTAGAGGCAACCAATCTTAAATATCAGAAGAGGGTTGACCTTGAAATGGAAATTCTATTTAAGGAGTGCGTTATACGTCATATTCAACTGACCAGGTATTTTATGAAAGGAGACTGGTGAGTGTCTTCATTTGTAAGAAATAATAATAATGATTGGAATTATTTGATTTACGTTTCTAGATATGTCCAACGAATCGAGAAGGAATTACAGATTGTATTCATGTACCAGTTTGTGACAAATATGATGGTGATTGGCATAGGTTGCTTGTACGTTTCTTTGGTATGTTCAGCGACATTTACCATTTTGTCAATTTCCTTTTTGTTCAGATATAAAATCGGGAAGATGCTAAATATAAAGCGGCGTTTTTAAATTCAGAGAAAGCATTCACTATTGGAGCATAGCGGGTGTTATTGTAAATCTTATCAAACTTTGCCTGTGTATTTTCTTTTTCTTTGATTCTATGTGTTTTTGTCTGCACTGCCCAGGTCAAACCCTTCAACAGTCGATCTGATATTTTGTACACCCACTAAAGTTATATGAACGGTCACTTATATGGATTTTGGACAACATCTTGAGATGGGTTGAAAATTTAGTCTGGAACCGTTTTGCGGATCATTTTCAAATTGTTCCTGATCATAATGACCAATATTGTATGAGTTTTTTTTACAATTTAGAGACAAATTGGTAAAGAATTTGAAGAGTACCTAATTAACATTTTACTTGTATTCTATGATTATTTTAAAACAATTTTTTAAATGAATTGCAATAAATTTCAAAAAAATGCAGCTCCTTTGACTCAAATTGCATTTCCAAGGTCTATTCAACAGCAGCAACTTTCACACGATTATTAATTCGCAAGCAATACGAAAGCTCGCTTATCAACGCATTACACAGAGCGTTTTCCAAGTATCATTTTTAGAACCTCTAAAACTCAGCAAGGTCAGCACTGTTATTTGTGATCATCTCAGAATACGTGTTTCATTGAATTCCGCAGCTCCTCATATTTGTATTCTCTTTTAGGTGCGTACTTGGACAGCAAAGGAGATTGTGTTTGTCGCAATTGTCTTAAGCTGTTTCCTTGAACTTCTCATCATGTGCATCTTGTGCGACCAAATCTCCGAGGAGGTAAATTACAGACGATTATAAGAAATTATTAAATGAATCAAAGTCATGGGAATGACTTTAATCAAACTGAGATTAAACTATGAGCTTCATAATTCATGCAAGTAGTTCGACCTTGAGTTTTTTAATCGACTTTTATCAATACCATCTATTACCAATGTAATTGTTAATAAAATAAGGCTGTTTACGAGTCTTCAGAACAATTCAATAAAAATAATTGCATAGCTTGGAATGGCTTATAATTTTTATTTTGTGCTACATACGTTTAGTGCCTGAAAATAAGTAAAAATTTGGCACTAAACGTCTGTAGGACGAAATAAAACTAACCTATTCCAAACTATGAAGTAACTTTCATTGAACAGTTCTGTAGACTAGTACAGAGCCCTATTTTTTTTAACATTACCAATGTAATAATTATTATTACATTGGTAAAGGATATTGATAAAAATCGATTAGAAAACTCTTCAAGGTCAAACTCACTACTCAGCCGTCTTAATTCTGTACCTCAGAGGTAAACGGTCGGAATTAAATTATTTCAATTTTCCGTTTCACAATTTTTTGCCAAAAATTACAGTTATATTATAAAACTCTCTTACCCAATGACTCGTGTCAACATGCAATTTAATATGTATGGGTAAAACCTCAAGAACTATTGAAATATACTTCCGGCCTAAAACATATGAATACAGAATTTGTTTGCTGAACCTTTACAGAGCTCGCTGATAAAGGAGGCCATCTTCGTCTGTGATTGGTTGAAAGCGTCTGCGAGTTTCAAGCAAGCCATGAGGATCATTATGTCAAGCTAGTGGTGTATGTTACAGAGCTCGATGATTAAGGAGGCCATCTTCGACTGTGATTGGTTGAAAGCGTCTGCGAGTTTCAAGCAAGCCATGAGGATCATTATGTCAAGCTAGTGGTGTATGTTACAGAGCTCGATGATTAAGGAGGCCATCTTCGACTGTGATTGGTTGAAAGCGTCTGCGAGTTTCAAGCAAGCCATGAGGATCATGATATCAAGATCTAATCAACCGATTGTCATCAGAGTAGCTGGCTGCATTCCAATGTCGGCGCCGACATTTCATGGTGTAAGTGTCTGCGATAGTCTGTCATATCTGTAATGTCTAAAATGTCTCTGTAATATCTGTGTCTGTAATGTCTGTTATTGTCTGCGTGCGTGATTGTGCTTGAAAAATAAAAATAAATCGAAACGTGACCGACGTTAGTGAAAGCTAACTTACGCGTTCAACAATAATTAGAATATTAAATTACTTAATATTACATTGTTTTACCGCAGATTACCAAGCTAACATACACGTACTACATGTCTCTGATTACTGCTATCACGAAGAACAAATCTACTAATTGAGCGAGCGAAGCGAGCGTCTCCTTTTGGCTCTTTTGGCACGGACCTCTGTTTTTTTTTTTGTTTTTTTTTTTTTTTTTCTGTTACTGACGATATACAGGTCAGAGTTTTTCTTCGATCGAGCTGAAATTTTGCACACATGTACGTAACATTTCTGATTGTTGCAGACCCTAATTTTTTTGAAATCCATTGATTGGTTCAAATTTAAAAAAAATTAACTTTCGATTGGTTGTTTTGATCAAATTGAAATTTTGACAAGTCATTACCCCCAACATTGTACCCAATCAAACAAAGTTTCAGCCAAATCCTCCCATTGGTTAAAATTTAAAACCATCTTTCCTGTGTTTTTAGAAATTTAAACTATAACCGATTGAACGATCAACTTATAACTTCGCATGATGGTTGGGATAAACATTATCTGCATTTTTGACAATTTTCATACTAATCTGTGTTTAAATCCAAACGTTATTGACATTTTACGGACTATTTGCTTGTTGGCTGTCAAATTCACGGCGACTTCGACTCTTCAGTTCAAGGCAAGGTAGTTAGAGCAGAAACTTTCAAACGCAAATGAAACTGATAATGACCGTTTAACAGTCGATCTGATATTGTGTAGACACACTTATATCATATGAGTGGTCTCAGGTATATTTTTTGAAGGAGATCCTGTGATTTTTGAAAATTAACACGGAACAGTTCAATCATAAAGGTTCAATCGATCAACTTAAAGCTTTGCATGGTTATTTGGACCAATATTTTAGGAATGTTTTGAGATTTCTATACAAATCTGTGGCGAAATTTTAGAATTATTTGCTTTTAATGACATTTTCGATAGACAGAATTTCGGTTCGAGGTGTTGCGCGTATCCGTGCTCGCTCATCAACGCGTTACTCAGATTCATTGGTTAAAATTTAAATAAATATCTCCCGATAGGCTGAAAAATGAAAACGGTCTTCGATAATTCTGATCAAACTCATATTTTGCATGATCATTAAGACCAATATTGTCTCTTATTTTACAAAATTTCATCCCAATCAGTTAAGAACGTACGAAGTTATTTACATTTTTAATATCTGTCAGTAATGAAGTATCGAAATGAATGTTTTCCAGTGCCAATTGAAAATTGATTCTGATTTGCTTTATGAACCAGGTGCTTAGATGCTATTTTAAAGTTTCGATGAAAAGCATACACTTTTAAGTTGATATCATAATCAATTCAATATGGATGTATGTTTTCTGTGCGTTGTGTACGCATTTCCGGTTCGAGAATTTGCACGTACCCGTGCTCGCTCATCAACGCGTTACACTGAGCGTTTTCCTAGTAAGTTATAATTGCTATTGATACTCTACCTACGTTATTGAAAAGTAAAGTGTTTCGTCATATCATGTATTTAAAGCATATAAATGGTGTATAAATGATTCATAAAAGAGTGTGGCATGGCAACGACTGTTGCGTCTCTTGATTTTCTTGCATGACATAGTAGGTATTAAAAATAGATTTTCTAGTTTTTATTTTATGAATATGATACTTGTTATGGAATTGTCAAATTGAGGACAAATTAGACAAAATCAAATTAAAGAAATTTCCCGACATGACATCTACAATCAGCAGGTAAAAATCTCTTTCTAATATTATTAATACATATTACAAAACTCCTACATAAATAATACGTACAACTCGTGTTCGCTACTACAAGTAGAAGGGTCAATCCATAATAGTTCGACACAAGAGTTCGACAGCTGAATTATATATATATACATGTAAACCTTTTCCGTCGATATTAGCCTCACTGCAGAACAGTGCGACGTTAAGCCCCAGACAAAAAACGTATACCTTTTTCACATGGGTTATAGTATGCAGGATGTGAATGATAATAGCTTGATAGCTAACAATAAAGACTTACTACTACTACTACTACTATCTAGGATCGATACTAAGCTGGTGTATCATTGTATTCCTCATTCTTATTCTTATACAAGATTGACGCATGTAGTATGCCGTATTCTCTATATTATTATATTACGTCATTGCATGACCCGACAACTATAGGTAGAAACGTAGAACATAAATTATGATAAAGGAAAATCAATAACACAAACTAGAACTATTTACAACATACATACAGTGTATGTGAAACGTTCTGAAGTCAAGACGTATTATTCGAAAGCTCGTAGTTGCGTCAATTTAAGTTGCAGCTACAAAAGAAAGTGGATCTAAGACAAGTCAGATCAGCAAGAAAGCTCGTAGTTGTGTCAAGGACAAGTCCTGCAGCTGCACAAGAAAGTGGATCTTAGACAAGTCAGATCAGCACAAAAGCTCGTAGTTGCGTCAAGGACAAGTCCTGCAGCTGCACAAGAAAGTGGATCTAAGACAAGTCAGATCAGCACAAAAGCTCGTAGTTGCGTCAAGAACAAGTCCTGCAGCTGCACAAGAAAGTGGATCTAAGACAAGTCAGATCAGCACGAAAGCTCGTAGTTGCGTCAAGGACAAGTCCTGCAGCTGCACAAGAAAGTGGATCTAAGACAAGTCAGATCAGCACAAAAGCTCGTAGTTGCGTCAAGGACAAGTCCTGCAGCTGCACAAGAAAGTGGATCTAAGACAAGTCAGATCAGCACGAAAGCTCGTAGTTGCGTCAAGGACAAGCCCTGCAGCAGCACAAGAAAGTGGATCTAAGACAAGTCAGATCAGCACAAAAGCTCGTAGTTCGTCAAGGACAAGTCCTGCAGCTGCACAAGAAAGTGGATCTAAGACAAGTCAGATCAGCACAAAAGCTCGTAGTTGCGTCAAGGACAAGTCCTGCAGCTGCACAAGAAAGTGGATCTAAGACAAGTCAGATCAGCACACAAGCTCGTAGTTGCGTCAAGGACAAGTCCTGCAGCTGCACAAGAAAGTGGATCTAAGACAAGTCAGATCAGCACAAAAGCTCGTAGTTGCGTCAAGGACAAGTCCTGCAGCTGCACAAGAAAGTGGATCTAAGACAAGTCAGATCAGCACAAAAGCTCGTAGTTGCGTCAAGGACAAGTCCTGCAGCTCCACAAGAAAGTGGATCTAAGACAAGTCAGATCAGCACGAAAGCTCGTAGTTGCGTCAAGGACAAGTCCTGCAGCTGCACAAGAAAGTGGATCTAAGACAAGTCAGATCAGCACAAAAGCTCGTAGTTGCGTCAAGGACAAGTCCTGCAGCTGCACAAGAAAGTGGATCTAAGACAAGTCAGATCAGCACAAAAGCTCGTAGTTGCGTCAAGGACAAGTCCTGCAGCTCCACAAGAAAGTGGATCTTAGACAAGTCAGATCAGCACAAAAGCTCGTAGTTGCGTCAAGGACAAGTCCTGCAGCTGCACAAGAAAGTGGATCTAAGACAAGTCAGATCAGCACGAAAGCTCGTAGTTGCGTCAAGGACAAGTCCTGCAGCTGCACAAGGAAGTGGATCTAAGACAAGTCAGATCAGTACTAAAGCTCGTACTTGCGTCAAGGACAAGTCCTGCAGCTGCACAAGAAAGTGGCTCAACTGTCAGTCAGTGGCTCAGAGCGCGGCGAGGATGTTGAAATATGTGAAGCAAATGAATAGCGTGGAGCAGGGAGAAAGCTGCTTCGATCTCAACGAGAAAATATTGTTTTTCGTTGGTAAGTTGATTTTAGGATATTCATCTTTGATTAGTACCTGCTGGAAAATAATTTTTACTCTCTAAAGATTTGGTTTAATGGCGTCGGCATAGTTGCTACTGCCATACCCTCTAAATATATAATTCATTTTGGCTCATTACAACATTATAATATTTAACACATTTCAGGAATTTGGAGTTCAAAAACCACCAAACAAAACTCCGTGATGAATGAGACGAAGCATTTCATTCCGTTCTTCGTGATAGCAAGCTACGTATATACCATGCCATGTTACATCATGGGAGTTTATAAATATCACGACAATATTCTTATCACGCTGGAATTAATAAACTTGTTTTTCATCGCTTGGGCTGTGATAGCCAAGGTTGGAAGCATGTATTGGAAGAATGACAGTTTTCAACAGTTAGTCGACGACATCGAGGCAATGTTCAACCGAGGAATGCAAGGAGACGACTGGGAGAAGAGTTTGATGATGACAACTCTCAAGCAAAGCAAATTGATGACAAAATTGTACATATTGAGCACTCATATCTTGATATTTGCATATTGTATTGTCATGTTTCCCATCTTTTATCTTAAAAGACAGCTTTATTTCAAGTAAGTTAGTGACTTTATTATGAGTAGCTTACATTATATGGGAAATAATATTATTTTTATAACATTAAATACCTACTTGGCACAGGTTGAATTATTTCAATACAGAAGCATTCTGTGAAATATGGTTTTTACTGATTCCCTCAGTTAGGTGAATGTTAATAAATATCATTATTTTAATATTTTATATTAAATATATAATATTTTGTATTTATATAATTAATATATTGTATTTAATATATTTAATATATTTTTCTATATTTTAAATTACCATTAGAAAAATTACCAAAACATTTTCTTTATTGAATCCAAAAAAAACATTCAGAAAATACATGTGTACAACACTTGAAAAAAAAATATTTACAATATTCGTATAATCAATAACAAAACAGCAAAGAATGAATATTAAGGGAGTTTTACTTGATACATTTCAGTGGCTGGCATCCCTACAATGAAACCGAATCACCGTATTACGAAATTACTCTCGTCTGGAATGCATTAATATACAGTTTAGGTGTCTCCATGCTCATTTACTCGGACTCAATGATTATGGCTATGCTATTTCAAATCATTGCTCAACATAAGCTACTTCGCCACAAACTCATCTACATCAAGCAAGAAGCTGTGAAGAGAGTTGTTGTCAACTCCATGCCACTCGTCAATACGAATACCGAGGACGAGAGAAGCATTGGGTCGAAGTGGAAGTCTGTGCGTCGCAAAATACAAAGTTCTGAACCTGGCGTACATGTTGTCGACGGTCGAACTAGAAACCCGGTCAGACCAATTGAAGTGAGCAAGAAGTTGGTTGACAATGAGATGGAGAGGGATATTAAAGAGTGCATAAAACGTCACGTGGAGCTTCTCAGGTAAACACAGATTATTGATAAATTAGTGATTTTTTGAGCGAGCAAAGCGAGCGGCTCCTTATTTTGATTATTTTAGCACGGACCTCATTTTTTCACATTGTTGGCGTCTTACAGATTATATGTAGCAAATTACTGATTTGTTGAGCGATCGAAGCGATCGGCTTCTTTGACTCTTTTCTTTTAGCACGGACCTCTTTCTTTTCACAATGTTGGTGACTTACAGGTCACACCATTTCTCCGATCAAGCTGAAATTTTGCACATGTAAAGACCATTTTAAGTGTTGCAAAACCCTCTGATTGGCTCAAATTTCAAATGATTGTTTGACACTTCATAATGTTCTGATGAAGTTGAAATTTTTCAGGGTCATGTTAGGAATACTATGCCATCACGTTTTCCACATTTTCATCCAAATAATTAAGGGAAAAAAACGTTTGGTGGAAATCAAAATGCTCTGATAAAGCTAAAATATTGCATGTTGATCAAGACTAATATTATGATCATATTTACACATTTTCAACCCAATTGCTCATGTATTTACAGTTTTTTTTTGCAAATTTAAAAGTTTAATTAGAGTAAAATTGTCAAAAAGATATTTGTAAAAGTACCAAGTCGCGACACATGGATCTGCTATTCAGTTCTTCCAGAACCAGAGTTTATGAAAATTGGAAAGTTGCAAAGAAAATCGTCGTGTGTTTCGTGTTTGGCTGGGGATGTTGAACATATCGGTGCTCGCTCATCAACGAGTTTTACGTTGAACGTTCAACATATTATTCGGATCATATTCAGATATTAACATGATTTTATTTTGTGTTCCATTCAGTCATGTGAAGCGCATTGAGAAGGAATTGCAGTTCGTCTTCATGAATCAGTTCGCATCCAATTTGATAGCTGTTGGAGTGATCTGTTTGTATTTTACCTTGGTATGTTTTGTATTTCATTTTGAAGAAACGAAAGGTTAGTAATTAAGAACTGATTGCTTTATTTTATGATACTTTCAAGATGAGCTCTTGGACACCGAAAGAAATAGTGTTCTTTGCACTTCTAATTGGTTGCTTGATGGAACTCTTCATTTTCTGTCTCTTATGTGAACAAATATCAGAAGAGGTCAGTACTTTTCCAGATTCAGATGAATGTTGGAGCTTGTTTTCAAATCGCAACACTGTTTTATTCTCTGCTGTGTCCCTGATGTTCAGAGCTCGCTTGTGAGGGACGCCATCTTCGGCTGTGATTGGTTTGAAGCGTCTGCGAGTTTCAAGCAAGCTGTGAGGATCATGATATCAAGAGCTAATCAGCCGATTGTCATTTGTGTCGCTGGTTTCATTCCAATGTCAGCGGCTACATTTCACGCAGTAAGTATTGGGAAATATAATATATTTCAATATTAGTATCAGATCTAATCTAATACGTACATTTGATTTGAATAGTAAATTTACAACAATGAGACACCAACAATACAAACCCTAAAGATGTATCCAGGAATTAACCATTCGAAATACTACATATTTTCAAAATTCATTTACAAGTGATTATTTACGTATTTTTATCATCTGAAATATAGTAAAGTTGTATCACATGTTTAATTATTTATTAATTATAATGTTTGTTTCCTCAGATCACAAAGCTAACCTACACCTACTACATGTCTCTTTTGGCTGCCATTACGAAGCACAAATCTACTTAGCAACCGGGTCATTCTCAAATAAGTTGACACTTTGGTGTCCGGGATGTTTACTATTTTATAAATAGTATTTTATAAATATTTTATAAAATGTCTAATTACATGTTTTGTGAGGTCATGGAGAGGTATCAATCTAGGGGGCACCGGTCCGGTGGAGGCTGTAGTTTTGAGAAGGACCGATGGGGGGAAGAGGTCTCGCTCCGGTTAAACCATGTCAAAATTATTTTAAATTGAAGGGCACGACGTTGTGGCCGATAGGTAAATTTTACTTTTTAACCATTAAGGATTCTACTAAAAAAAGATATTAATTTTGAAATGCTTGCAAAAAAAAATATTGAGGAAGATATTTAATAATATTTTTTTTTGTTTCTCTAGTACAATACACAAAGAAAGATTTATTCCCTTTCGAAACGTGGAATGATTCCATCTTCTTTTTGTTATTAAACTACCTAGAGCATAATGCACTAAGCAAAATGTACACGTTCGTATAATCAAGTGCAGTTTCTGATATGGTCTAATGCACCCTGAAACCATTTGGACGAGAAGGGCGTGAATAAACTCCCATCGCGCCCTCATCATATTGTTTAACTCCGTCAATTTCAGGCTAATGATGAACAAAGTCGACTCGATTGACGCCTCGTGTGCGAACCACTGAACCTCCCCCCCCCCCCCCCCCTCCCACCCCCCTCATCAACCGACATAAGTGGATGAATAAAACATCAGCAAAATGCGCATCACTGTTCTAATATATACCGTTACACGCAACCCCTTCAAACAGAACAACCCCTCCCCGAAAAATAAAAAAATATAACATCCACCCTCTTTAAAATTTACTCTCTTCCAGAAGAGAATTTCATTTCGCGAATTATAACGCGTGTATAGTAACTAAAACGAAAGCCGTGCATGGGTAGGAATAATGTTACGGCCTAATGTGATGGGATTTTCGTCAAGTTAATTCGAGGAAAGTGCAAATTTTATCGCGCTTGGTGTGAAGACTGGGGGGGGGGGGGGGGGGGGGTGACAAAAATGAAACCTCCCCTGGTGAGAGGGAGATGGAGATAGCTCTATTAGGAAGTGTTGGGAGGAGCGATGTTAAGTACAAGAGATTTACTTGGTGATGGCAACGGACGTAGTTGGAGAAAGTGTCACAATTATTAGTGGTTTTATTTTGACATAGTGAACAGAAATGTATACAAATTATGATAAATGTTCGTTAATTAAATTATTAATTAAATACTGATTTGTGCACACATTGTCAAAACATTTGGTCTATTTAGCATAACACTTTTTTAAATCATTTTAATATTGTCGACAATTGTATTTTGTACGTTAAACAATCTTCATTCTTCAATGTTAAGATAACTTATGTGAAATGTACTCAAATGGGGCTAGTGCCCGGAAGCGAGAATTGAATTGCAGTTAAGTTCGTTTATGGAGTTATTTTTCAGCCAAGAAGTAAGGGTGGTAAAACGTCACTCACAATCATGACGTCGATCTTGCTGAGCTGAAAAGTTGTTATGAAATGTCATTGTCTTTGCTCAGCTGTTTAATTTGAATAATGAAATGTCATTGCCTTCTTTTTCAATTTTCTTTCAATCTAGTGGAGCGGTCGCTCCACCCAGCCAAGTCGTACCGTACACTCACAGTCACTCAACATACCGTAAATGCCTAATAAACTGAGGAGCAGACCAACCACTTTTACTGTAAGCAACAACATGGCATTTTCGGCCTACTGGATCTCAAAATTGAAAAATCTCACATTGTTGCGAAATATCTTAATTTCGAGCTATGGCCCACCTGACAACATATACCAAATTTGGGAACAATACGTTATGCCGTTTGCGAGCTAGAGGGCCGTGAAAACAGTGAAATTACACCCCTTTTAAAAGCTATCTGATGATGATGATGATTCAGATATCAGGAAACGTTGCTATCACCGCCACAGCCCAAACGGCAAACCCGATCGATCTGAAATTTTTACCACGTGTGCACTTTTGGCGTCTGATGATACCTTGCCTCTTGTGATTTTTTGTGCCGCCATTTTTAAACCGGAAGTGACGTCATATCTCAAAAACGTCTAAACCGATTAGAACGAAATTAGCGCCATTCGATTTAGATGGTCATCTATATGATGTATCAATAAAAAAATATTATTTTCTTATTTTCTAAACCGGAAGTGACGTCATAAATACGCAATATTTAACTTATTTCATCAAATTATACTTAAAATACATACATAATTAACTTACATTGTAACATAGACAATACAATTTATAAATTCAAGGTTGCAGTGTTCTCGGGCGCCATTCCTGAAACCGGAAATGACGTCATATATCTAAAACGCCTGTTCAGATTGCAACTGAACTAGCTCCTGCGTATTCATTCTGCTATTTATTTGAAAAATCAATTGTGAAAAATGAATAAACAAATTAACGGTACCGGAAATGGCGGCAGGAACCACTAAATGAAACCGGAAGTGACGTCATATATTACAAACGGCATGACCGATTTTACGGAAATATAGGGATTATGAATTCAGATGGTCGTTCATGAAGTATCAACTAGATAAAACTAGATTGTTTTCTTATTACCTATACCGGAAATAACGTCATAAATATGCTAAATTACGTAATAAATATGCTAAATGACACTAAATTCACCACTTTATACTTTTAAATAGATATTAGTAAACGTACATTGTAAATAATTATAAATTTAAGGTTGCAGTGTTCTCGGCCGCCATTTTAAAAACCGGAAGTGACGTTATATATCGAAAACGGCTGTACTGATTGCAACCAAATTTAGGAAATGTGAAGGTCTAATATTATTATGAATTAAAGACGACATTATTTTCGGCCGCCATTGTTAAAACCGGAAGTGACGTCATATATCGAAAACGGCTGTACCGATTGCAACTAAATTATGTAAATATGTAGGACACATGATTATTGATTATGAATTCAAGACGACATTATTTTCGGCCGCCATTGTTAAAACCGGAAGTGACGTCATATATCGAAAACGGCTGTACCAATTGCAACCAAATTTTGGAAATGGGTAGGACTAATAATTATGAATTAAAGACGACATTATTTTCGGCCGCCATTGTTAAAACCGGAATTGACGTCATGTATCGAAAACGGCTGTACCGATTGCAACCAAATTTTGGAAATATGTAGGACTAATAATTCTGATTTCAAGACGACATTATTTTCGGCCGCCATTTCAAAACCGGAAGTGACGTTATATATCGAAAACGGCTGTACCGATTGCAATCAAATTATGTAATTTTGTAGGACTTATAATTATGAATTCAAGACGACATTATTTTCGGCCGCTATTTCAAAACCGGAAGTGGCGTCATATATCGAAAACGGCTGGACCGATTGGTACGAAACCTTAGCTATTCTTATTGGATAATCGTTTTAATCTTTTACCAAAAGCAACTTTTCTTAGTACCTATCCAAATCGGTTGAGGCGTATTTTTTTAAAGAAATTAGTCCTTGCTCGGACATATGCTACAAGCTGTATGAATAAACTAACAAAAGAAGTGATATCCCAGAAAAAAACACTCCGTGTAAAAAAGGCAGCCAAGTCTCTTTACTTTAAAAAAATTGAACACCGAAAAGGAGTGATATCAAAAAAGGAGCCAAGTCAATGACATTTCCAAATATTTAATCGTATCTTTGAAATGAAAGTATAAACACCGAGAAATACTTTACAAAAGGACTTGGCGCATCGTTTTTTTAAAGACACTTTTCTATTCATAAGCATATGCCATTTATATACAACCGTCATTAAGAATTTTTAGAATAATAGGGAAACATCTTTCAATTACATATTATACATACTGTAAAATATTTTCTATTAGAATATATACGCGATGAAACTTGTTGCCTATGTTTTCTATAAATACACAATAGTTATCTTCGTAATATTGTTTCGTGGTCAACATAATGCGTTATACCTTCTCATCATGAAATACATTTCAATTAATCCACATTTTATAACAATACATTTCACAAAGTACACAGTCACATTGTATTTCTATTAAAAAATGTAACTTTATACACTTGACACTTCAAAAATATATAATAGTGTTCCATAGATAGTTAGTAATTATTTGACAACGTTTCATAATTTCCTTTAGTCAAGATCAAATTATGAAAAGATACCCTTCTAATATCACTATATTAACAGTACTGCAAGAATATGTATGAGCCCACTTCCAATTGTTATTTTATTCTGCCATCCTTATATTACTTATCTATTAAAGCATGAAATCTTTCTTCTATCGCCATTGACAAAACTATAAAATAGCCACTACTAAAAGAAGCTTGATTCATAGATTCTGGCTCTACTAGAAAGAGGAAAATGTACCTACTTGTACATTTCTTTCCACTTTTAGGATAGAATGATGTCTTTAAAACAACGATGCGCCAAGTCCTTTTGTAAAGTATTTCTCGGTGTTTATACTTTCATTTCAAAGATACGATTAAATATTTGGAAATGTCATTGACTTGGCTCCTTTTTTGATATCACTCCTTTTCGGTGTTGAATTTTTTTAAAGTAAAGAGACTTGGCTGCCTTTTTTACACGGAGTGTTTTTTTCTGGGATTGATGTTACATGAAGATAATGTATATTTAAATAATTGAAATAGAGTTAAGCAAAAGCGAAATAAGTGACCTAGAGGTGTGGAAGCATTTAACATTCAATTAAGTATGATAGCGGTCGACTGCACTCGTTTCTCATTGGTTAATTTTTAACCCCATTTACGAACTTAACTGCAATTCAATTCTCGCTGCCCGGAACCCTCTAGTGCCGGGCGACTGCTCTACCAACTGAATTAGGTACATGTCAGGATGGTGACTATTAGACAAATCGCACTGGTGAGGGTTTCGAGATGTACGAACTATCAAACTAACATTCATTAGAACCCGTATTACCAAAGTTAATCTGAGCCGGATTAACTATATATTGGTCTAAATTGGCGGCACAGCCAATCAAATACCTCAAAATGATTGAAACAGTTGAATTTAATCCAAAAGTTTGTTTAACTTTGGTAATACCGGGCCTTACTTACATAATTTAATTTATACAATTTGTTCAATTTTATAAAAATTATTTTTTATTCTAGATTAATACATCAAATTGTGCATACTGATTGATTGTGTGAGCATATTTGTAAAAAAAAAATCTGTCCACTAATTACTTGTTCCATTACCTGTTAAAATTTGCAATATAAATCTGTCTATCTGTCTGTGTCTCTTTTGATTATCAGAGTTTCCACCTCGAATACCTTGAAATCCGCCTTGCCTGTTGAGTTAGTGCTTAGTGTCGTCTCAGAGATGACTTGAGTGGGTGTTACATTTGTCTGTAGTTTAAATCAGTTAAAACCTAATCATCTCTCGCAGCTAGGACTGTGAGGTTGGAATAAATGCAAAGAGCCAGTTATTTCAGTTGATAGCTGTTGAGAAGGGAGAGTAGAAGAGTGCACACGGCGAGAGCAAATCTAAATAATTCATAAGGTTTATTCAAATAAGTAGAAATGGAACATTTTATGAATTATTTAAGAGAAAATATGTCTCACTAATTGGTGAGCGAATTTTCTCTAAAAGGCGCAAATTAAAGCACGTTTTGAATAATTTTGTGGAATTTAAAACGAGTTCCATTAGCAATCTGAGACACTTACTTTGCTTTTAGCAAAATTGTTAGCCCTTAGTTGGTGATTCATAAATTACTAACTAAAGCAATAAATTCACGAATAATTTCAGCTATAAATGGAGGCAAGAAGAGATGCCATTTATTTCATGTCTGCGTTACATTCAAAGACGAGAAGTTCAATAAAAGAAGACTCATTTAAAGTAATCGAATGTTATTCAATAGTCAATTGAGCAAAAAACAATGTTTAGTTCTCATTGGCTGTTGTAGAGATTTATGTAGAACTTAGTTTACTTAGGCCCGGTTGTACAATGCCACGATACACTAATACCCTGTTCACACTGAGGATTCGATCATGATCCAAAATCTTGATTGAAATCGAAAATGTGTGTGAACTGAACTCAATCGAACTCTATCATGATCCAAATCTCGATTGAGTTGTAAGAACGCGATCGAAATCTGAATCATGATCGAACAAAAGAAAACAAAAGAAGATCAATGTCAAACAAAAGAAATTATGAATTTTAAAAATATATACTTACAAATGCATGCTCTAATTTGAATGTAACAACATTATAAAGTTTAACTTGAATCTTGCCTCCATTTAGATTTCGATTATAATTGAACTGGATCATGATCGAATTCTCAGTGTGAACAGGGTATTAGCGGCAGGATATTTCGGTGGTATCCTTGACAACAGCCAAGACAGCTAAAGTTCATTTTAGGCTAAAGTGAACTTTTTCTTACTTATCAGGACATTGTACAACCGGGCCTTAGAATGACACTTGGTCAAAGTACTTGGTCAGATTAAAGGCTGTTGGTCACGTTCCTTCACAATCCTTGTTATTGGAATCAGAGCTCACATAATAGAGTTTAATGATGTGTTAGCATTCGACTTCATCGGATGATGCCATCAAATGTCAAAACGATTGTTTTGAATACCGTTAGAAGATATACTTTTAGTGCTGTAAATAACTTACAACTATTTCAGTAGACAATTTAATTACCAAATTACATAGTTTTTATCTCTTGTTGACATGAATATGATTCGGAACAACATTGTCTAAAATATTTTTTATAGATTTATATCATGATTTAATTATATATAAGTTCATCTTTGAAGTAAAGGCGTGACAATTTATAGATAAGCATCCATCATACTTTGTGCTCAAGTATGAACATTTGTATCACAGTTTTTTGTATTCTTTTATCGTTTCCTTTTCTCTTCATCTCCTATTATATCCCGTCTATCTCGTCATCCTCAAAGCCGTAGAGACTTTACCGCCTGAAACACGCCTTCCCCATTTCACTCCTATATCTCTAACTATTATAGAAAAAGCTTTGGCTTATCTTTTTGTGCGAAAAGGAGACCGTCTAGATATATACACGTCAACAGGGGCACTATGGTGCTGGCGGTGGGGGGTAGGGGAACAGGGGGGGGGGAAAAGGGGGTTGATGGGGTTGGAATTAGCTTCAATAATACATCACAGAGTGAAAATCTCGCGCCCCATAACGAGGCAACGCTTTGACGCTTATGCCTTGATAGAAAGCCACCCCCCTCTGTCCCCCCACCCCTTTAACACCGTCATTTCCTCACTCAAAAAATATCAACCATCTTCTTTTTTTATACATCTACTTTAGTATACTCTTTGACGAGGAATTTTTTATCATTATTTTATCTGAGCGTTGTTTTTGTTTTCATAAAGTGTATACTTTATATAATTCAACGGTAATGCTGGTTGCCTATCTGGGATGTTTTTCAAAAGGAGGGGATGAACGAAGGTGTCTGCTGAATATTTATTCGTCCCTCCCAGAGTGTCAAGTTCCACCCCTTCCAGTTTATTACGTAGATTTTGCTCTTGATCCGGAATTCTTTGACAGCCATCACATCAGAATGCACATCCTTTGATGTCGAAACTACCCTTAAAGTCCGCTGTCGAATGTGACGCCGATGTCAAGCAGGGATAATTTGACCAAATATGCATTTAGAATATGTTTTGGCTCTATTTAGTTTGAAACTAACACAAAATAAACATTAGCTGTCATTCTCAAACAAGCTAATTCTGAGCCTAGCTTTGAGCTTGGCTCTCGCATTCTAGACATAAATAGACTCCTCTCTCGCTTGATGAGTATTATTCTTCACTATAATAATTATTAATATTTGCTCCAATAATGAATTCAAGACGATAGTAGGGATTAACAATGTCCAATAAGCTTTATCCACTGGACATATAATAATAAAAAAACGTTTGCAATGAGCCAAAAAGTCAAAGTTCATATATAAAATTCAGATCTTAAGTTCCCTAATCAAAAATAATTTGAACTCTACACAAAACCACTAACAAGAAGTTAAAATTAAAAATAAACTTGTTTTTAAAGATTAATCACTATCATTATTAAAGTAATTGAAAGTATTGGGATATTTCGTCATGTTTTTGTAAAATTATTTATTATTTTGTCTACAGTTTCGATTTTTATATTAAAACCTTTTTAGGACAAACTTTTTTCTAATTTTTTCAGATTTTTCAAATTTTTTTTGCACAAAAAGTTTGTCCTGAAGAAGATTTTAATATAAAAATCGAAACTGTAGACAAAATAATAAATAATTTTACAAAAACATGACGAAATATCCCAATACTTTAAATTACTTTAAAAATAAACTTCTTAGAAGTAGATCGAAAGTTAAAATTAATTTTGACATTTTAAGCAGCAACTCTTTAACGTACCACACACATATGTCTTTCAAAATATGTTTCTCAGAATTCTCTCCCAGCTCCTAATTTCAAAACATTGCGCGCACATTACCTGGTTAAAATTCTCCCTCCCCCCACCACCTCTCCCTCCCCGCGCCTTGATTAATGGTGTTAGCGTCGACGAGATGTGAATAATTCAATTTCCCATTTTAGTTTCCTTTCTCCCCCCTCCCCTCCACCCCTTACCCAACCCAATGTTAATACAAAGACTCTCTTCTTTAATCTTGTTTCACAGTACGAGAGCTGAGGAAAATGTTCACTTTACTTGATATTCTCTTTACTTTGTGTCTCCAGCACACAATAACGACTCTGATTTTTAACTCTTTGACAAGAGATGACAACGCAGCCAATCAGCTCTCTCAGCGGGATGTTTTGGAATACTAATTATAAATGTCAACTTTGAAAACACGGCTATTGTGATGATGTAACTTGACGTTATGTTACGATGAAGAACATAGCTAATAAAATAGACAAAAGGTTGGTAGGGGTGGGTTTATGGGGGGAGGGGGTAAGGGTATACTTGGCATATTAAGTGGAGGGGTGTGTATCATAACTGCATTAAGGGACGAGTGCGGCAAATGTTTGTATTGTAATATTATATTCCTATGATGACAGAGGTATTTTACTGATAAAATTATAACGGGTAATATCAAATCACAAACAATAAAGTTGATGCTCGTCTAAATCACTTATAAGAGTTTAGATATCAGTATAATTTTGAACTTATACACAGCTGTTTCACAGTCTTCTTCTTCTTCTTCTTCTACTTCTTCTTCTTCTTCTTCTTCTTCTTCTTCTTCTTCTTCTTCTTCTTCTTCTTCTTCTTCTTCTTCTTCTTCTTCTTCTTCTTCTTCT